>JAQFXU010003019.1:0-17912 GCA_034693705.1 Spatulosminthurus flaviceps | reverse complement strand
GGGGGTGTCACACCCCCCGGTCAAATTCGCGGGGGGTGTCAGGCACCCCCTGCACCCCCCGGTTCCTACGCCCCTGATCATATATATAACTTTTGTACACACATATTCAAAGACTGCTTATAAACATTCGACATCAATTCAGTACATTAATTTACATGCTTTATGAAATGAAGTTCCAGCTGCAAGCTTTTGCATTGATAAGTGAAGTAAAACATAAAAAATAACACTGAATAAATTGCATAAAATAAGCTGAATACATTATAAGCATTCACTTTTCTAATTAAGACTTGACAATGTTTAATCAGCATCTCAAGTCTAAAAGGAGCTTCTTCATAAATTAATGATTAAGATGAATTGGCTGGAAGATCCAGATATCTTTCCTTTTCATCTCTCTCACTCTCTATTAAATACACAAACAACTGTGTCGCTGAACCACTTTAAGATCCTAGCATCTCACAACTACTGAAATAGAAATACATGTGGAACAGTGGAGCAGCGTGCATATATGCATTCACGTCAACTCCAAGGCAGTTCCTCTTAGAATCTTAGAAAGTAACTTTAGGCTAGGATTGAGGAGCACGAGATAAAGGCTGACAGTTTGGAGCCAGAATTATACGTAAATACCTTTTACCTTTCTAACCTCAAACTTGATAATGTGAACTTGGGAGTGAGACGAGGAGAATAACTAATGTTTTTTGTATTCACACTATTCACAGGATAAAAGCAAAACAGGATAAAGACTGAATTCTAATTCATTCTAATTTAGTCAATACCAGATCCCGCTTTCACACAAGTATATATAACTGTAGTGCATCAGTACTGGGAATAAATTGAAACAATCGCAGCATTTTAAATTTCCCCATGATCCACTCTTGACAGCACAAGGACCATGAGAGGACCACAGATCAAGATAAACTTTTTACAGAGATTTCCACAGTTTTTTCATACCTACTTCAGACAGAGCTAAAGAATTTCGAATACACGCCTTTGTCTACTTTTTAAGTATCAGGTGTATCCAGTAAAGTATTAATGTCAAAATTCCAAGTCTACACTGACTTCGCTGTTCGTGCCACATTCGATGAAAAAACATTCGTAGACATTTTTGCATGTGCAAGGAACATACAAATAGTTAACCTCTACATATGTACGAATACAATTTTCGAAAAAGTAACTAATAACGCAATGAAACTCCCAAGGAGCTTTTGAACTACGGATTTCAGAAAGAGCTGAGAATAAATGTGTATTTTAATGGAGGGCAATAGGTTTGAAGCAGGGGAAAAAATTGAAGGAATTCAAAGCAGTTCAGCAAACAACATCTGGGCTCCTCGCAAGTTAATTAAATGGCAGGATTCTAAGCTAACTGCTTATATGATAGTTAATTTAAAAGCTTCGAGACCAACAACAGTCGGTATAATTTGGTGAAGTGCCATGATGAAGTAAATCTCACAGGCACGTGGAGGGGTGTTGCAATTTTGTCGTAATACCATTTAAACTTAAGTGCTAGCATGTAAATACTTTCAATTTAACATGTGTTATATTATATTACCAAAAAATAAAAGTACGAGTGAACAACTCCGGTGTGAGTAGTTTAGTGTCGATCAGAAAAATCCAATTTTGGGGAAACTGGATCTTATGACAGAGAAACCAGGGGTCGTGTACTTAGTGCAAGGAGTGAAGAAATGTTATATAATATATATAATATATATAATATATATATATATATATATATATATACAACTTACCTCACAGGAAAAAAACAAGTTGATACTTTCACAAGTTAACTTTTCACACTTTCCGATATGATCAATTCTCACACTTTCAAATGGAATTTTATGAGGAAACATGAGCATTTTCGCAGGCTCTGAGGAAGCCGTGCTCAATATATTGCAGGGGAGCGAACGAGACGAAGGGAAAATTGCACGAAGATCACTTAGGCTACAATTGAGCGAAGCTGGAGTACGAGACATTATACCTTGTTGTTCCGTTGGTTAGTAAATCAGCTCAGCAGTTTGGTTTTTTCCCTTGGTCTATCTATTTTTAGTAGGAGTAGTAGTTCGTTATTCGTACATTTTCTTTCCATGCAGTTTCAACGTTTAGTCAGAGGCCATATGATCACTTTGCGTAAAAATTTGTTCACCACTATATTTCATCCTCATCCTTTCCAGTTAAATACCAGTATTTAAAATCTACATACACAAGACCAGTAATTTCCTTGGTCCTTACATATCTTCTGTTTTTGTCGTTCTTCTCACAAGCAAGTTCTTCTCGAGCTGTCACTCCCTGACCTATGGGTTTTACATTTTTTATGGATTGCTACTATCATAAAAACACCCTTTTGCCATATCAACCATCTGCAAATCCATTTTTGGATTTTTTAAAAATTCGATCATTTTCGGATTTTCCCCCAATTTTGGAATTTGACTTTTTCAAATGGGATTTAACATGGGAATTTCATTCTTTTACGGGTAAGACAGTATTGTAGGACTGCAATTGCAACTAGTTGCAATTGCACAATTGACAATTACCCTTTTTTGTAAAATTTTACAAAAAAGGGTAATTTGATACGAGGATTCAAAATTTTGGTACTAACCATTTTATTAGTGCACTACTTCAATATTTGTCAAAATCTTAAAGGAAAAAATAGCTATTGTCAATTGTGCAATTGCAAGCAATTGCAATTGCAGTCGTGCAATACTGTTGTACGTTTGTTATCATTACATAAGAAAGTACCAAAAATTTAAAATATTGTGTTGGTTGGTTTTAAAGAATTTAAAGTCGGGCGAATTGGTGTCTGTGTCCACCAAATAACAACTATTATATTGGAGGAGTGAATGCTGAGAGCGTTCGTAAGCTCTATTCGCTTTACTGCTTACTGATAGGCGTAAAAGGGCTTAATGTATGTATAAAGGCATGTATGTGTTGCGAATATGTCTTTCTGAACACTATTTAAGCCTAATGAGTAATTTTTGATACTGTGAGTGTCTCAGAAAATATGGAAATTTACCAAATTTTACAGGGGGGCATAAAACCCATAAAAGAATGAAATTCCCATGTTAAATCCCATTTGAAAAAGTCAAATTCCAAAATTGGGGGAAAATCCGAAAATGATCGAATTTTTAAAAAATCCAAAAATGGATTTGCAGATGGTTGATATGGCAAAAGGGTGTTCTTATGATAGTAGCAATCCATAAAAAATGTAAAACCCATAGGTCAGGAGGTGATAGCTCGTTAGGAATGCTTGTCAGTCATTTTTTCTCCCTCTGTATGATTTGGTTGAACTTCAACCGCAACTCCTTATATACTGTCTACTCAGCTTTTCAAATAGTCTATGCTATATTTGGACTTTGTCATTCTGAGAATAGTACCTCAGTTCCATGCAGCAAACTTTATGATAGCACTTTTGCCATTTTAATTCCAAGATATTCGTTCGAGCAGTCCCTGGCTCACTCCCTGACTCACAAAAAGAGGAAATACTCGGGGCGTCAGAACTGCTGCTACATACTACATACATTATATATTATATGTAAATGTTATCACACAATAGCAAATAGCTGCCTCAAAATGTGCGACTCTCCCACCCAACTTATGTGGACTCTCTAGAATCTCCAAGGACCTGTTGTAAAACAAAAGTAATCTGAAAATCATACCGGAATATAAAGTAGATTTCTTTGTGGTTGGAATGATTTTATATGCTTGTTCTCTCAGCAAATTTTGATTTACATTTGCATAACGTATCATAAAGTTCTGACAAGCCCCCTGTAGCCTAGCAGCCAGGGCTCGAGTTTACTCGAGGGTTGTCTGGAGTCGTACCCGTATTCGAATCCCGAGGGTGGTTTGTAATTTGGCTCAAGGAAAGGGGTTTCTTCCCACTGCGCTGTGGCTCCTTTTCAACAAAAACCGCCAAAGTTGAAATTCGCTAAATATCGATTTTGCGAATTTTAATATTTTGAGCCCATTTTCGAGATTTAAATATGAAAGAGCATCTTTTTTGAAAATATCGCCCTCCAATATACACAGCACTACTCACCATTACGATGAATGTCGATTTCATTAACATGGAGCAAATGGCGATAGTCTCTTTGGCGTGGTTTAATACCAAAAAACGTTTTTTAAAAATATGAAGTTTCAAGTCGATATTTTTTAAGAAATATGATGTCCTAGATGCATTGTTCGCAGAACTTTGCCATTTAATTGCTCAGAAACCAATGCCCGCACGGGAAAATGGTAGGTACCGTTGAAAAGCACTCGCCGAGAGCTTTTTAATGGTATCCACCGCATGAAAATCCGAGGGAGTCTTCACAGCATAAAAAATAAGCTTCGGGATAAATATTTGCCCCGAAGTTTGAGAGTTTGTTTAGCATGGAAAAATGAATAGGAGGCAATTAGCGGCTATATGCAAATAGTCTACATAGTTTTTTCTACAAAATCCAGTTTCTACTTTTTTATTATTATTGCCCACTTTTTGGTATTAAACCACGCCAAAGAGACTGTATCGCCATTTGCTCCATGTTAATGAAATCGACATTCATCGTAATGGTGAGTAGTGCTGTGTATACGGGAGGGCGATATTTTCAAAAAAAATGCCCTTTCATATGTAAATCTCAAAAATGGGCTCAAAATATTAAAATTCGCAAAATCGATATTTAGCGAATTTCAACTTTGGTGGTTTTTGTTGAAAAGGAGCCACAGTGCACTGGGTTTTTCCCCTGACCGCTCACTCAGACCTAATACCGCTTGTGCGAGGATTCCTCATAGATAGGGTTAATCATTGAAACTTTGTAACGCGAATTGAATAAAGGCTTAAGATGGTTGATGACTCTGTTAGACCTTCGGGTATGAATCGGAGTATAAACCCAGATTTTTTTTTACATAAAGTTCCATAGCACCAAATATTTACTAGTACCTTGTAATATTGCAAAACTGACATGAAAGTGCTCTGCGTTTTCATCCAAAGATGAGGGAGATATCGGTGCAGGAAAAGCAGCTTTGGTGGACTGATCCAAAATACTATATATATTTTATGTACACGGAACACACAACAATAGTACGAAAGACCTACGATATTCAATTTGGGAGGAATGTTGTTTTAAGACACTCCTTGCCAAAACCATATCAAAATAATCTTCATATGGGCATAAAACCATGGTGGAATTACGACAACGACAAAACAAAGTATGAATTCTAAACCAGCGTGATTATCACCATCGAGGGTATATGCACTTGTTTGAAAAGCTATTATCATGCACTCTTGAATGCTAGAGTAGCTGCTGATTGTCTGGTTTCGTTGTTGCAGTGGTTCTTGATGTGGCAGTGCAGAGCACTTGTCAGTGAAAAGTCATCATTAGGAAACTATGCCAGAATCGAAAACATTTCGCAGAAAGGACAATAATAATTATTTCCAATACAACTGGAGGAATTCATTAGAGGGAATGCCAACATTAATAAAATGCTGTTCTATGGCTTTTGCTACTGACGGCAGATCAGGAACGAATTAAGTGAAGAAGAACATAAATCTTATGGCTGACGCTTCAACTTGTTCGTTACGCTCTGCAGATGGCTTCCGTTATTTTCGATTGGAATTTGTTTAGTATAAAAGAGAAGAGCCTCAAAGCAAATGAAGTGGTTCAAGATATCTTTAAAGTTGTAATTTGACTCTGTATCCGCCCAAATAGAAAATTGCCAAGAAGCATAAATTATCCATATGCAGTACAGAATGGCCCGAAGATGAAGACACATATTTAATGTTTATTTTTTTAGCTTCCTCTAAATTTCCACCGAAGTAAAAAAAACTAAGTGGTTCGTTTGTGGACAAGTTGAGAAAGTCGAGGAAAGCTGGAGAAAAAGTTTTCATACGTAGGGGAAAACACATTATACTTTCAGTCCTCTCTGGAGACTCTTTCCTCGTCTCCTCCCCATAAAGAAGAAGGGAATCGAATGGATAATAGCATGGATGCTCTCGGGAAATATTTTGAGGCACATATCCCAAGGAGTTGGTATTATTGGTACGAAACTAAAATGAAGACCACGGTGTAGAAAACTTTTACGGGCTTTCCTTCAATAGGGTCTAGTTAGTTACTCCAAGTACGACGAAAGAACTAAGTTTAGGAAGAAGTAATTTGCATGCAGCGACAGATATGATAGAATTGGAATTACGTATTTATGTTAATAGCAACGAAAAAACGTGACCATACAAGAAGATTGTGAGCAGCTGCCAAAACCAGACCACCGAAGGACCCAAGTACTTGCACTATATGTCAGCTTGATGGATATAATTTGATTTCTTACGCCTAGGTTTTCTTTCTATTCTTACATATATACTGCTTGTTTTTTCCTTGTGTATGTGTGTGTGGCCATGGAAAACACATATGAGTTCAAATTCACTTGTATTTTTACGAGACTCAACCACCAAAAAATGAACACACAAGGCAAGGCGTAAATCGATTCCTATAGAAGGGTAGTTACGGCCGGGTCTCAATTTTTCTAGTTCACCTTATACACATACAAAACTACATATCATCGACGTCGTAACAACCACGACACAAGTGGAGTTTGTTTAAAAATATAACACACATAATGCTACTTATACGCAGCAAATATTTATAAGATAGTAAAGAGAATATATATGCCCCCTTCTTATCTACCTTCGAGCAAACATGTACATACAGAGCACTTTTCTGAAATATTTAAGACCTCTTGTTGCTCTTCCATTTACAAGACTGTATCAAGTTCTTTTATGCTCCAAGGTACTTATTTCAATGCTCTTCTATTCATCTCGGATTGAATTTCCTTATGAAAATTCCCTATCAACTTTATTAATCCATCAAGTTTAAATTACATAAGTTGAGACATGAAAATTGACTCGTACATCTTGGCCAATTCTCAAAGTTTCTCAAAGCTGTCCGAAACATACTGCTATGCAGAAGGATACCCCAGATATAAAGATACTACATTATAGATCTGAAGTTACCAAGTCCAAATGGGATCCGATAACCATCTTCTTCCTCATTACTGAAGTGATTTCCCTTTCACAGAACACAACTATATACGTATACAACCACAACTATCACCATTTTATGACAAGTACCCTAACGTAAGACACATCGGACTAACCACTCCATATAGTAAAAGCCAAATGTCCTCCAACCTCCACATGAATACAAAAGCCGATGGAAGTGGATCCAATTAATGCGAATTATTCCAATTTACTCCAATCGCCAACCATCCCCAACCATTTTGGTAAATATCTACATTTTGACGATAAACCCGATAGTCCCCTCTCACAATTACCATACGTAATATGTACCCACTTGTCCCAAAATCTTGACTGTGTTTTGTCTCAACGAAAAGGAACAACAGCCAAAATACAAGCCCTCTAATACACAGACTTTTTACTATGTAAATTCCCTTTCATAATTAAGTATCCAACCCAATCACCAACAAATTGCCTCTGATATGTGTACCATATACTCTCATCATCCTCAAATTATGCCCATACAAAGTCCTCCATAAAGCAAAACGACCACTAATGAGCCTTCCTCCAAACTTTGGAATCCAAAGAAACCACAACTTCTCCACCACGAAATTCCTTACACAAAATTCTCCTGAAGTAGATCAATCCTTACACCTTTTATACACACCTCGCCAAAACTCCTCTACGAACAAAATCCACCTCCCCAAAACTCTTGGAAAGCCATTAGCGAATTAAAAAAGGAAATGAATTACATCATAATGTTCACCTGCAAATTTCGAAAATCAGGAGGCGTGTTCGCTGTCTGCATGAATTATGTTCCGTTCACACGTTACTGCAGTATTTATTGCTACAGTATGGTCATACTCCTAATAACAGCCATCTCGTCCACAAGACAAGTCCACAAATCCCTCTAAATTTTCCTTCTATACTTACAGGATTATATATAAATATAATATAGGCAACCTTCATGTAAGCTTCAAGCTTCCAAAAACTTCCAAATTGTTTTTACGCTACTCTTCTCCCTCCTCTCACTCTCTCTCTCTCTCTCATCATCCCTTTATTATATTTTATGCAACATCCATTTCTTCACCCAATGTTCAAGGCCAAGTTCAAATAACCTCAGATTTACATTTATACTTATACATCTATCATCTCTTCAAACTGAAGACTATTCTCTTCTGAAAGCCTTTCTACTGTCATCAAAATTTATAATAATTAAGATTACTAAACTTATTTATTGGATTTTACATAATTAACATACATTGTCTTTTAATTTTTTCAACCCTTCAAGAAAAGTGACTACTAAAAATTTTCAGCGTGTCTTCCAGGAATTCATTAAAAGAACCTTTCCCGCAGTCATTCCAAAGCAAACGACCGCATCAGTAGCAAAAATTTGTAAACAGTTTATGAAAGAGGTTTAGTTAGAACACTTTGCCAAAGTTTCACTTACAATTCACTGCTCAATGTGTATGTAAATCCGAAGTCCTGATTGATTTCTGCGCACTCAATACTTTTTTAATTTTAGAACACTCTTAAAATATTTACACTATACATATAAATGCATAACCTTGAAACTGAAACAGTATCCGCAAGTCATACCTGAAACGAATGACGACAAAATCCAGTGTTTCACCAAAACTCAATCTCTCTCTCTCTCTTTCCTTAAAACCACACTTCTAAACAATCAGGCACTTTATTTTCACTTGATTTCACTAATAAATAAATAACCACAATTACATTTAAAATCTGTCTGTAAAAATAGATTTCATACATTTATACCATAGAAAATTCTGTATTAGCTCCAAACTCAAGTAATTTTAACTGTTACACATTTATTTCGAGATTATCTTAAGACGGAAGGTTAAAAGCACATGAACTGTTTTGTTAGGTTTGTATTATTTGAGTTAGCACAGAAGAATTTAAATACAATGAATATAGTTTGATTATTACACAGGTGTGCAGGGAATTGGATATTTAAAGTGAATGAAATAAAATAAGGTGACTGAGGATGTGAGGATTTTTTAAAACAATAAATCGTGGGTGTGTAAAGTTTTCCTATTGTTCTGAATTCTGAAGGTTAGATACACTTTCAAAGGAACATTGTGATTATTTACTTTGGTTTTAAAAAAAGCAAGTAAAATTCTACAAAAATAATGTTTACATTCAGAGTGGTGATAAGTTACAAGTTACAACTGTACTTACTGCACTGTCCTGTCAAATGTACAGGCAGCGCGATAAATGAAGCCTGTAGCCAAAACGTATAGGAATATGAGCGGTGTGCAGCAGAGAGTAGCTGAGCTGAGAGTTGAGAGCAATGTGTGGCTGTATATATCTATACAGCTAGAGGATGAAGTATTGTTCTAATGAAATATAATACATGCTAAAGCAATCTCTCTGTGAATATAAGTACATACACAAATACAGTTGTTGTTATAGTATATACACGAGCTATCTGCCCTGGAGCTCGCTCTAAATTTTAAGTTGAAATCAAGCCTGCTTTCCACATGGCTCTCAATAAGACTCCAGACATGAACCTTTTTATTCTATGTTGTGTGTGTGGTATACCTATGCTTTTATATTATAGCTTTTGCTCGTCTGTCTCATGTCGTGTGAGCAGGCTTAAATACGTGTGCGTGTGTGTTTATACGTACACTATGATGATTTTCTTGGGACAAATATAGTCCTTATAAAGTACATATGTATAGGCCCTGTGTACCCGTGCTTAGGGGCGAAGCTAGTTGATTGTATTTTCTGTGGTCTGTCAGTAACAATTAGTATATATGATTATTAATGAGACTCTTCCACATATTTGACTCATTATGGTAATAATGATAGTTTATTATCATTGATAAACATGCGCAATAATAATGCGGCTAACGCGTGTAATCAACGGCAGGTGATTAGATCATGTTATTTTTAGAACGTTAAATAATAAGTTATGGCAGGTTAACCCATTATTATTGGATTGACCCAAATTAAAGCAGATTTATTGACCTCACGGATTTATGGAGGTCAAGTTTGCTGGCAAAGAGGGGTATTTTCAGGTGGAAGGTGTTTTGATAAAACGAAGGTAGTTTTGAAAAATAATAGGAAAGAAATTATAAATACATGGGTTTACCTGATGTTAATTTTGGCTCAGTATATGAATTTGACTTGTACTTATTATTATTGAGGTTAGATCTCTTGCTCTTGTTGAGGTTACAATATACTCATCAAGACTTAGTAGCAGGATTTGCCATACAGTGTAATCTCGCTGTAAGAGTTACCTCTCAAACAGAACTTAGAGTGGCGGTGTCTTATGCCCTTATTATTACTTAAGCAAGTTTCTTTGCATTCACTTTTAGAGCCTTGCATGAGAGCTAAATTTTCGCACCTTGCGTAATAAAGCTTGTTTTTTATTTTAAAAAAGCGCATAAAATGTTTCAACTTTAGAATAGGCATGGATGAATCTAAATTCTGCGAATCGGTAAATAATTTTAAGATTTTAAGAATGATTATCAAGATATTACGTGCAGTAGAATGTTTGCGGGCTATGGACATGGACCTCCGTCCGTGGGGTACCCTAAATATGAATGGGTAAACTCCATGGACCGCATAAATACATACACACATAACACCGTTATGATCAGACTGCATGATCTCCCCTCCTATGCTGCTACTATAACAATGAGTCAAGATTACTTTTTGGCCACTATCTGTGTTAGAAAAATATGCACTATATGTATTGATATGTACTGGAGGTTTAATCCTTTTACCTGCCATACGTACGAAATTCCAAATCCGATGACAATTAAATTGAATTCAAACCATTTTGATACTTTAAACTACGAGCTTCCGGCAATTTTAACCTTAATTGTTTATTTAAATTATTTTAACTGTCAAGTTCTGTATAATGTAATATGTAACGTCTGTTCATCATAATTTCGATCTCTTACTCCAGTGTAAAAGAGTGGTGGCTTGAAGTGAAAACAAAGCATTTAAGCTACTATTTTAAATCAAGGAAAAAAATCCACAAATTTTGAACCAAGGCTGACAAATGACGGCACTTATTGTTTGTGGAGGAAGTGCTCAGAAATGACAACAGGCAACAGGAAGGTCAAAAAAGATATTTATACTGTGACTACTACAGAGATCTACTATGAGAGAGTACTACGAAAGATAGTACATGCATGCTCCAGCGTAATTGCATATTAAGCAGTACCACCAGCCATGCACGCTCTTGAGAGCTTGCCTTATAAGCACCAATACCAACGAAAGTATCCATGTAAATTGTTTATTTATAAGATTGGTTAATACTATCGGTAATCGCTATCTGCCCGTTTTGGTTACTTCGCTACGTTTATTCCCAACTTGGAAATAAAAAATCCCTTGTTGTACAATTAATATAGAAAAATGCATTTAATGTCGATTCCATTGCTTCAGCTCCCATAATGACAGAGTTTTACAAGAGTCGACACCATCGTAACTGTGACATCTGTGACAGTTCCGGTGTATCGCTTCGCAACAAATCCGGTACTATAAATAGTAAATAGCAACGCTTCGTTCTTTGAACACTGCACTGCAAGTAAAATTGTGAGCGAAAGTAAAAAAAATGCGACTTGCATAACCTCGGATTTCTCGAAACTACGCATACAAGGAAAGCTTGGATATCACCGTTAATGCAAAGGTAAAGAAGTTGGAGGCATAGAAACCCTTTTGCCGGTGTCAATATACATTACATTAACTCTCAATGAGTACACCAAAAATCGCGGTGCTTCGATGTGCAGTGCTCGTAAACACAAGCATTCTGCTCCAATTCTTCGATTTTGCCACGAAAAGAAATTTCCAATATGACTTATGACCCCTCGAAGGCTTCCCTAGAAAAATGTGTCATTCCCCTGGTAGTGGCTAATTGTTTAGAATTTCCAGGTAAAATTATTCACCGCCCTTCCTGACATACAGGGATCAATTAGCGCGGGTATGAGGTGGCGTCGCCCCGTAGTAAATAGCCAAGTCTAGTGTATTGCAGATTTTTTCGAAGTTCGAATCGCTCATTGTCAGTTGCTATTCCTTGAAGAAGACAACTTCCAAACTAATCAAGCTTGAGAATATTGAATGTTAGAAGATTATGTGATGTGCTAAGTTGTTTATGCTATGGTCTTTATGCATATATTGAGACATGGTTTTTTGATTGTTTGTATAAGCCATATGTTTGTATGCCTGCGGAGTGGTGAATGTTTCAAACTGCTTGAGATTGCAAACTGTTTAAAAAAAACTATGATGGTCCTCTCCACCTTTGTTTACAATGAAAATTAGGTAAGTTGTACTCAAGACATATAAGGAAGTGGAAAACATCAAGTGTTGTATTTCTTCCTCCACCGGATCCACCAAACACACCGGAGATACTTGAATAGTTAGATCATAAACCTAAATTAACCATCAAGATAATGCAGAATTTACAGGGGTTGTTAACACTGCAGCAGTACCTACTATTTTAGTGACGTAGTAATCATTTTTTCAGCCTCCTCATAGACCCTAGATCTTCTTTAAAATACTTTTGCATTGGTATGATATACTATGTACATTTCCTTGTCGTAGATATATTTTTAAAATCTGCTAAACGTACCGAGGCTAGGAGAGTGTCTGTACGAACACAGCACTACAGGAGCAGTGGTACTTGAAATGCAAAAACCTGGTACGTGTAATTACGACACATGAATAATAAGAACCTGTCATCCTCTGAGGTTAAGACTATAGGTCATGAAGACATGAAACTTCCTCACGATTCCTTCAAAGCCTCAATAAGCCTTAAATATTTCCTCATTCTCCACACTTTAGCATTGCCACAGCTGTAAGCTTATCCTCAAGGTTCAAAATATACATACCGTCTTAATACCTTGCACTTGATCAAAGCCAAATGGTTGAGACAAGTTAATTTCTTCTTGAGCTTTCAGCACAGCTTTCTACTCCACCTGCTCTTCAAATGATTTTACCACTTGCCCACTTGCTCCCTTCTAATTTTAATACTTCCTTATTCACTTATTCGTTCAATTTTTATCGCCTCCCCAAAAATTGTCAGGATTTTGACTCACAATCACCCCTTAGTGTCACAATATATTTCCATGAAGGGTCCTGGAGTACAGCGAAGCATGTACATAACTATGTATTAGCAGAAGATTTTCTATAGCATCAGAGAAATTCGTTCCTTAAAAATTGGAAGGAAAGGATAAAATTCATTTTAAAAATAAAATCCTAAAATAAAATAAATCCAGATCAAAATATTTTACGAGCCCTAGTATAAGAAAAAGAATTAAAGTAACGTCCGCTGTCACTGCATTGGAGTGATTACAGTGCACAGAGAGAAAATGTAAGCTAAATAATCATAAAATGCGAGAGAAAAAATATAATATTGGGCAAACAAGATCTCCCACCAGATATGGGAGGAAGATATAGAAGTGAATTCTGAGACTAGATTTCTCCGTCGTCTCAGGAAAGTCTTCCAAACAAAATCCTTCTCCAGTGCTCAAGTTTTGCTTCTTGGAAAGGTAAACCTTATTATGAGATGGGAGGGAAGTAAATTTCAAACTCGGAATATAACCATGTATGGTTTTCGAGGGCCGGAGAAAACTGGGCCAGAGTACGCCAACTTTTCGTAATGTAAGATAGAAGTAGTGAGGTAGTAAGGGACATATAAAGCTTTTTATGAGACCAAAAGAGGATCAATAATCACTTCACTGTACATTTTCCTTCCTACCTTCTATCTACTTACATTCTATACTTTGGCTCTGCTTTTTCTCCAACAACCTTCCCGAACAAAGGTTGCTTACTTAGTCAAGGTAGAAAAATTCCATAGTACTTTTACTAACTATAGCAGATACATTGTATAGTCTACACAAACAAAGGAGAAAACAAACTTGAAATGTCTATACAGAGTCCATATATATAAATATATTTACATTATATTATTCCAGCAAACTACACGGATACAACTGTGGCTCTGAAGAACGCAGATGAAAAAAACTCCTAGAACTGAAGAGGAAGAGGCAGAAAAAATTCTACTATTGTACTAGAAACATGTATAGTTTGTATATCTGTGAAAGAGTAGCAACTCGGAAGTACTAACATGTCTTAATATACTTCCAGTCAACAATACCCAGGGATGTAGCCTTGTGTAAAATATATTTCCGTAGAATTCATCCAAGCTTCTGATTCCTATCTTTTTTCCTCCTCTCTCTCTCTCTCGCTCTATCCTCCCACCCCCATAGAGTGTAATGTAGTCTTCTGAATAATATCAACATCTTCCCTCTACTTAATAAGTACGATTGTCCAAAAGATACAAGGCTGAACTATACCCTTACCTTGGGCGAATACATAGCATTTCCATGAATACAAGTGCATATATGAAACCCAAGTACGTAGAAATAATTCATGACCCGGGATTTTCTATATTCCTAAACTACTACTACTACTACAATACGACTGGCCTCAGAACAGACGTAATATATCCGAAGAATTCAACTGTATTGCTTACTCCATATTATTCCCCCGCATCTTCATATCCCTATATCTGCTGACCTACCTTACAGAAAAAAATAGCACTATAAGATTTATCCTTATTTCCAGCAGGGAGTAATCCAGTAGAACAATTGTAGGAATACCAATTGAGGCCGTAAATATTTCCAGGAATGAGAGAGAAAATACACAGGAGGAAAAACACTAAGATTTTCTAGTAGGTTAAATGCACATTTTTTATCACTCTCATCCCTTCTTCCTTTCTCTCTGACTGAACAAACAAAAGAAAACTTGTTGAAGGGGAGTTTTCTGTAAGGAGCCCGTCCCCGTCCTTCCCAAAAGTGACAAGATTAGAAGGAGAAAAAATCTCAAAAGAAAGCAATGGATAAGCTTGTAATGGCTAGATCTCCTTTCACACTATTGTACAATAACGAGATTGTTTGCAGTGTCTCAACCTAATGTCAATTTAGGATGTGCTGGGAGGGAAAGCCTCATTTTCTCCGACTTTCATCAACGTCTCCAGCAGATCTCACAGGCAGATACTGAAGTTACAACACTTCCTTGACATCCCCCTTACTCCTCCTCTACCATCACATGTTAATTTATAAATCACACCATATACACATTATCTTCATACATACATTTATTCCTTCCAGCATCCCAAAAATAGCTCAGTAATCCCCACTATCTCTCGGATCTCCCTTGCAAAAGCTAGTACCAAAAACTAAATTATTACAAAAAACGGATGCAAATTCTCCTCCAATCAAATCACAGAGAGCGGAGTAGCTGAAAGAAGACCGCTCATAGCTTCTAATTTAGGACGTCCAAACGTTGTAAAAAATTCCACCTTTTTTTATACCTCCTAAGGCCAAGCATTACCAAACATATTTAGCTACCACTGCTGGGAAAAGCCCCTATACCATAGAACATAATTCAATAATGAGAAAGGTATTCCCCAGCACTGACCAAAACTGTCACATTAACTTGTCTATTGGATGTCCTGGAGGGAATCCCAAAAGGCTAAACAATTGGATTCAAACTTGGAGCAAATTCAATTTTCACCCACAAAAACCACTTTCACTTTTGTTGGTTCTCAAATAATTGACAACAGCTCTTGTGTGTGCAGAAACGGCAGAGAGACAGAGAGAGAGAGAGAGAGAGAGTGAGAAAAAAACCTACACCTATAAGATACTCATTTCATTTTCAGACACCTTCCTCGGACAAATAGATTTATTTCCTCCTTGCTCACATAAGAAAAATTAACCACTTTACCCATTTATCTTTCCCCCAAGAAATTATTTACAGCTTTATATGCATAAGAACAACAACCAAAAAGAAATGGGAGAACAACCACCATAGCTATATATATAGAAATCAAAACGAAAATTCCCTTACCTTAAACAAATGACATAAGACCAGGTTTTGTGGTGGGTCTGTTGAAATAATCCCACAACAACAACAACAACCAACACCAAGCCGTGATTTCCCACTGAAAGACACACACACCAACACAAACACCACTCGAACCAGCCACGCTAAAAATTATTTCCTCCAGAGGAACCAACAAACACAGTTTCCAATTCCAATCAATCAAATACAATTATAAGGAGAAAGTCTCTGTAACTTCTTATTAACCCCGACTCATTCTCTCAACGTAGCATTAAAGCCTTTGTGCATACAAGTGTGAGAATCAAGAGTAGAGACTAAATCCGGTTTTTTACATGTATTTCCTAACACTTTTTTCCTTCTTCAAACCAACTGCAGTTCTCGGAGCCCAAGCCGAGTAAACTGTGTGCATGAGTAAACAGTCAAGTAGTTGGAAGTTGCTGAGTTTGGCTAACAACCTCAAAAGCTGTGCATGGTTCGGCAACAAACGAGAAACTGAGCCTGAAATGTGAACAACTTGGGAAGCCTATACCAAAGAGAAGCTCGTAAGAGTGAGAGACAGAGAGAGAGAGAGAGTGCGGAGCTGGAGCATCCGACAAGCGAAGAAGCTTCAGCTTTTACTCTCTCAATTCTTTCTACTACATTCCAAATACATAGTTCACTCCTCCTATACAGCTAAACTGCATCAGGCTTTATATAGATGGAGTCTTTAAAGTGCAAGGGAGGTATAGCTCAAGTGCAGAGTAAAAAGCTACCGTTATAATAATATGTATACGTAGATTGTAAGCACAATGTATGTGTAGGAAGTAACTACACTATGGTCTTCTTCATGGTGACCGTCGTCTTGAAAAGTAGTAGTCGTTCTCCTTGTTGGCGGTCTGTAATGGCATAGGTACATGCCAAGTGCCAAGACTTGGCGTCCTCTACTATAGGTCTCACTACTCTGAGTGAGAATACTAGAGCTATCCCCCTCAAGACTATAAGTTCTCAAAGACGAAGAGCAAGTAATGGTCGTGGGAGAAGATGGAGAAAACGACCAAGAAGTAGAAGTAATGGGAGTAAAAAGTGAGATAGAGCGGTATATATAGAGAGAAAAAAACACCAAGCTTCGTTCCCCAAAAACTCATGGAGAAAGTCAGAGGCGGATGTTTGGCCACCAGCTAATAGATACATAAAGGAGAAGGAGTCGAGAAATTGAAGGTGAGTTTCTTAAAAGACACAAGGCCCAGTACATGGAAGGCTCTCACAATTTAATATAGAGCTACACATTTTCCTGAGTATTCATATAGTATAGGCCTCACCCCTGTGACTGAACCTTGGGTGTCATTTTAAACATTTTCGGGTGTGTACACCTATGGAAAGTTAAAATGGGAAATTCGCAGAGTGGTACTCCATGAAACTGGCTATACTTTGAAAACTTCTAACTTACTATGGTTCACATGGCTACGGTATAAGAATGTTTGGTCGAACTATTATTACTCCTCGATGAATTTCATGTATATATATTCATTCAAAGCAAAATCCAAGGTAGGACCTCCAGTGCACTGCACGCACACTGCACTCGCAGGACATATTTTCAAGTGTCACTTTACATTACCGTTCCTTTTTCTTCTCAAGTACATAAAACAGAACAACAACCATCATTGTTTGGTGTGCTGTAACCTGTAACTGTGAAATCTTACAATGTTTTTTATCCTCCAAAAGTCCAAGTGAGTTAACAAGAAAAATATTAGTGCCTTCAATAGCATTAGCAAATCCAAATATACTAAACTAAAGGGAAGAGCAGGTAAAATTGGCTGAGTTCTAGTTCGACTCGAAAAAGCTGCCGCACGCACCCGCATGCGGGAGCGCTCCCACCAACGCTCCCACCACGCTCCCACCAACGCTCCCGCCGACAAATAGCATGTAATAGCAGCGCGCTGAAATTCACGCTGCATTGCACTCATTCACTGCATTCATAAATTGCGTGATGACATGAAATTATTTTTGACTTTCCGTTACGTCGATTGACAAGTGACAAAGACAGCTAATTGTCACATAAGTGACACATAGGACTGTTTTGAAG
>JAQFXU010003018.1:0-17949 GCA_034693705.1 Spatulosminthurus flaviceps | reverse complement strand
CAATATTCTATCCCTCGTGAGGCTTTGCCCAGCTCTCCCCCTCGCTCTCAACTCACTGATTATATAATTGAGATGCCACGCCCTCACCTCATGTGAGTGGAGTGCTTTCGAGAAAGCACTCCCACTCAACCTCAAAACGTGAGGGCGAGGCTGAGGGATGAGTGCGAGGCATAAACTTAATCCCTCGTGAGGCTGCCCATCAGTGGTATACGCGTTGTAACAAGAAGTAACTCTTAAGATTCCCTCCAAATGAATCAAGCTCCGGTCCATTTGAATCGTAAACGCATGTTATCTTAAGCATTATATTGAGCCAGAGCATATATGGGCATTGTTTTCTCCCTCCCCCTCCCCTCAGTGAGGCAGTTGGCTGAAGCTTTAGGTACACACTCGCCATCACCTCACTGAGGACGCCACATTTCTATTTTGCCTCACGAGGACCAAATTGAAATTTCAGCTCTCACCCTCGCACTCACGAGGGCCCTCGCTGATTTTTAAAATTTTGCCAAATCGTGCCAAAAAGGATATCTAGAAGTATTTCGGATATACTTACATTATATTTAAGTCTTAAAAGTACAATCCACGTTGGGATTTTGCACGCGGGAACCGAATTTTCTCCCAGTTTTCTATACCCTCGTGAGGCTTTGTTCAGCCCTCACCCTCGCCCTCAATTTTCGGGGTGTGTGATTTAGTTGCCTCTCCTCACCTCATGTGAGGGGAGGCATTTTGAGTCCGTCCTCGCCATCAACCCGAAGGCTATCCAGAAAAAGTCAAAATTTTCCCCCATAAGGCAGAAAAATTCACAAAAAATTGAAAAAACTCGCAAATTGACCACTAAAACTCGATTTATCGGAGAGCCAAAATGTTCATAATACGATGAGTTAAATGCCTGGATGCAATAACTTGGTACAGCGGTAACTAGTTTTAGTGAAAAGTGCAAGAATTTTAACTTTATTCAAAGAGAGCAAAATAATAGAAAATAATGTGTGTGGTTTGAGAGCAAGAAGTGGACTAACAAGCAGTCCTATCCAAGTGTAACCCCCCAACCCATGAGTTTAACATTTTTAATGGATGCACCCCTTCATATAAACGCCCTTTTGATATGTCACGCAACTGCTAACTCATATTTGCATTTTTTTTAAATTGACGTTTTTTGAATTTTTGGGCCGAAAGTGAAAATTCCGATTTTTAAATGGGATTTAAGCTGGAAATTTTTAGTTTTCACGGGTAGGTAGGTACCTGTAAAAATCGTAAAATTTTCAAATTTTCTCAAACGTTTTCTTATGACAAGGTAGGGATGATAAACTCATGGAAATCGTATGTACTCTCATTTTGTAGGGTATCATAACAATTAATTAGGTAATAGCTCTTATCCATATGTATTTCAGTAGTCAAAAGGTGCAAGCAGTTTTTTATAGAAAAAGAAATTCAATAAAATTGGCAATAATTATTGCTGTAAAATCGCGAATACTTTTCATAAATAATAATATACAGCACCTTCTGAATTTCTAACAATAGCTCAATGAGCAATATAAATGCTGAAAGATATTAATTTTCTGTTTCATTATCGCTATTGCTTGTATTTTTATCTTTTAACGATACGAGAAAATATAGATTATTGGATTTATTTTCCCGTCCTACCCTGTATTGCTGTTATGGATGGACCCTTAAATCTTCCCATGACTGTATCTTTTGAACGGCTCGTTGTAGCTCAATGAGCCACCCAAATTCGGAAAGATCTTAATTTAGTCTTTCAAATTCGTCATTGTTTGTATTTTTATCTGTTTTGGAACGAAAGAAGTGGTACGATGAATTTAAAAAAAGAGACAAAAATCCCCGCGGCAAATCTTGATCCCGCTTTATCACCTCCTCATTAAAAGATAAAAATACAAGTAATAGCGATAATGAAAAAGAAAATTAATATCTTTCAGCATTTATATTGCTCATTGAGCTATTGTTAGAAATTCAGAAGGTGCTGTATATTATTATTTATGAAAAGTATTCGCGATTTTACAGCAATAATTATTGCCAATTTTATTGAATTTCTTTTTCTATAAAAAACTGCTTGCACCTTTTGACTACTGAAATACATATGGATAAGAGCTATTACCTAATTAATTGTTATGATACCCTACAAAATGAGAGTACATACGATTTCCATGAGTTTATCATCCCTACCTTGTCATAAGAAAACGTTTGAGAAAATTTGAAAATTTTACGATTTTTACAGGTACCTACCTACCCGTGAAAACTAAAAATTTCCAGCTTAAATCCCATTTAAAAATCGGAATTTTCACTTTCGGCCCAAAAATTCAAAAAACGCCAATTTAAAAAAAATGCAAATATGAGTTAGCAGTTGCGTGACATATCAAAAGGGCGTTTATTTGAAGGGGTGCATCCATTAAAAATGTTAAACTCATGGGTTGGGGAGTTACACTTGGATAGGACTACTTGTAAGAGAATTACAATGTAAATTAATATCACTGGAGTGAGGAGGAAAACACAGTAATCCATATGGTTCATTAGTATAGTTCATTAGTATAGGACAAGACACAAGGAGACGGGCTTTACCCTAAAACCGCGTCCTGTTGTTGTAGGATAAATTCATATTTATCAATACATGATATACATAGCAAGTGAGAGTTTGAGAGGAAAATGAAGAGAGGAATATCTCCATGATTTGGAATAGGACACTTGGCTCTGGTAAGACGAAGGGTATGACAAAGTGAGAAAGATACAAATGTTCTCTGTATCCTGTTTGCTGTGGTTGGAGAGGGCAAAAGGAATATTTCAGAATATACAAGAACACTGGGCCATTGATAATTAATAACGGGACTGTGTTGACCACAGAGGAAAGACAAGGAAAATAATCTAGAGCACATCCTGTCCATACATGATAAATGTTCCTTATGACAAGTGTCAGCATTGAATATTTTCAAATAATTTTTACAATGTACTGGAAACAATAAATTCCTGAGAACCAACTTGTGTTTACATTATTGAAGCAATGACATAATTCATATGAATGCATGAATAATAATAAGTATAATGGAAATTAGAATGGAAGATTTAACACCATGAATGAGGAGACAATCAGTTATAGGTACTGGGGCAGTAAAGATAACAGCCAAGCCATTTCCTTGTACAAGCAGAACTTAGAAAAGCGAGAGTTTTTTCGGAGCTTAAATTATATGTAAGCAAAATAGGTAAGCATCATTTCATCTATTCTATCTATCAGCGAGATTACATAGCTAGATTAAGACTTTCAGGGCTATAGACAGGAACTGTGTAGTTGTTCACGTGGATTTTGCCCAAAGATTTTCCTACGTAATGGCAAACCAGTTACAAGGATTTCATTGGGATAATTCCCAATGTAATTCATCCCTTCTGCGTGCGTATGCTAGTACCAGGTCGGGACGAAGAACAACTTCAATTAATAACTTAATAACTACGTCAATTACGTTATTAGTGATTGCATGCAGCATAACTCTTCTTCGTTTCATGTCTTCAGAAGCATGGTGTTAAAACAAATGAAAGAAAAATTCCCTTGGATACAAAACTGATATATGTATCAGTTGTTGCGGGATCTCAATATAATAATTACAAGAATTTTTGTAATTTACACCATCACAATAACGATTTTCGAAAGGAAGCTGTTTGGACATTTTGCGCTACTTCCCATGGTAAGGATATTGTTGATGCCATGCAGTAACAAAAAGGAATGTCAGACTAGAAAGTTTAAGACGCACTGACAACTTTATAACAAGCTCCAGTATGGTTTACGACTAATTGCGAGAAAACCACTCTGGGCCGTATCAATGTTACATAAACGTAAGCGCAAGTGATGTTGAAACGTTTATTCGGATATTTGAAATTGAATCACGATACACAACTGTCAAAACTATCGTTGAGACACGTAATTATCACCATATTGAAGTTGGTGATGGTAATTTGTGGCTCAAAAAATTCTCCCTGGATAAAAGCGTTTTTGTGCAGGTGGCAAGTAGCTAGCCACAGCGAAATAATTATTGTTGGAAAAATTTAAAGCATGGACAATTTGCTGTTTTCATTGAGTATGACATTAATTTCATTGGAATGGTGACAGAGGTAGCTTTAAATGAACGGGAGATACACATGCAACTTATGAAAAAACAAGAAATCGGAAAACGTATGTGTGGTGTGACCCTCTCGTCTAACACTGCTTTTCTGCTAATGATTTTATATCCAACATAATGTCTCCCAGTCCTTTTTCTTCCAGCTTAATGCACAACAATTTCGATCCAAAACGTCTTGAGGCTACAACTAACAGAGAATGATGAGCAATGGTTTCACGACATTAACGAGTCACTTATATATCAAATGTCACGGCAGTTGCGCCAACTTTTTGCTATGATATGCGTTTTTGGTTCACCTTCCAGCGCATCTGAAATTTACGAACATTTTAAAGAAGATTTTAATCGTGAAAATTCACAAAGTGTAGCTGAGCAAATGTGCTTGCATGAAATGGAAGAAATTAATAATTCATCAAAAATCTGGTGAGAAAGACTTCGGACTTCCAAAGCTCCTGGTGTACGTACCAAGCAGCATGTATGAATCACTTGATTTGGTGAACGAAAAGTCACACTTTGAAATAAATATGTGCAAACTTAATGACACCCAGAGGCAGTTTTTATTGTAAATAATAGCTGACCTAAATCGGAGGAAATCGAAAAAAAATTGCTGGCACCTGAATGGGCCGGGTGGAAGTGGATAAACATTTATTTATGAAACACCAAATGGACGCATTCTATATATGATGAAAATGCTTATGGATTTTAATCACGCAATCATCACAATAATTTCTATGAATAATTTTATAGCCAAATATTAACAAAGTTATTACAAAGTTATTATTGTACAGAGCTCATAGGTCTCAAAAGCATTTTATTCCTCTTCCCCTTCCAGTTGAAATTTCTAGCAACGGCATCGGCCATAAGTTTTCCTAAAAGCTTGAAAGTGGAATCTCGGACGTCTTTACCGCCACACCACTCGAACAAATTGGCCTTGAAAATCATTAAAAAGATAAATTGAATACTAAACGAATTCAATTCAAATTTAGAGGAGAGTTACAATTAATTTATCATTGCTGACCAACTTTGTGTAGACATCTTGTTCGTTCTTGACTTTATTTTCTAACTCCTGAAGTTCATCCATTGAATCCACTGGTAGTTTCATAGACCTCCGCTGTCGAGATACAACATCATTTTATTTGATTAATTTAAGTTGCTTCAGAATCACAGCTTGAGATTCTTCAATACCTTGCAGTCTTACTTTAATTACGGCAATTCTAGCGAGAACCAATTCCTCGAAGCTTTGCTCTACAATTTGAAACAAAATCACAATAAGGCCACTTATTGCCAATAGTATAAACATTCGGAAGGAAAAAGCTCGTCCAAAATTGGCTCAAACCTAAATTGCCTTCTTGCTTTACCACCCAATCTGTTCACATGCTGATATAAATTCTATTGAAGCATCTTACGTTGCAAAATAAAACCAATAATAATTCATAAGATTGATAAAAAGTAATAATTAATTTATTATCACTGTAAACTGATAATTAATTATACTACTGATGACTGTAATTACTGATTTTTTATAAATATATTGCTTGCATAAAATAAAATATTATTTGAAAACATATTACATACAAAATTAAATGTAAGATTGAAAATCTGAGAATGCCTGACATAATGAAAAATCTTGGTATTAGTACTTACTATAAAGGCCATAATTTTTCTTACATTATCCAGACCCACAGGTGGCTAGATACTGACTATCCTGGATCAAAAGTCCAGGGTCGTGGGTTCGCCTCCACCTGTCGGGGACAAAAAAAACCTCAGGTACTCACGTCGTGATGTACCTTCGCTGGTTTTTTATTATATTTTTTTCCCACTTATATATCCTGAAAGTGGGAGTGAATCCATGACTCCACGTCTTTAACCGCGAGACAGGACTGCGCTACTTCTTCACAGGACAGAAATATACGAATAAAGAAGCGTCTTTATGGAAACCACTACTCCATGTCAGTACTGCTCAACTGCTAAACTCTATGCATGTAACGTTCGCGTAGGCGGCGTCCATATATTACGTCATCATTTCAGCCCATTAAGCATATATATATATACTATATGAGACGATACTGGACCGAGGTTTGACTGCATTTTAACGGAAGCTGCAGTATTTTAACGGAAGTTGAAGTATTTTAATGGAAGCTGAAGTATTTAATTGGAAGCTGCAGTATTTAATTCGAAGTTGCAGTATTTTAATGGAAGCTCAAGTATTTAATTGGAAGTTGCAGTATTTTAATTGGAAGTTGCAGTATTTTAATTGGAAGTTGCAGTATTTTAATTGGAAGCTGCAGTATTTTAATTGGAAGCTGCAGTATTTTATGGGAAGTTGCAGTATTTTATTGGAAGCTGCAGTATTTAATTGGAAGTTGCAGTATTTATTTGGAAGCTGCAGTATTTAATTGGAAGTTGCAGTATTTATTTGGAAGCTGCAGTATTTAATTGGAAATGGAACTATTTTAATGGAAGTTGCAGTATTTTATTGGAAGCTGCAGTATTAAATTGGAAGCTGCAGTATTTTAATGGAAGCTGCAGTATTTTAATGGAAGCTGCAGTATTTTAATGGAAGCTGCAGTATTAAATTGGAAGTTGCAGTATTTTAATGGAAGTTGGAGTATTTTATTGGAAGCTGAAGTGTTTAATTGGAAGCTGCAGTGTTTAATTGGGAGCTACAGTATTTAGTTCATGACGATTTTATTGATTGATGCAGTATTTTAATGGAAAATAAGTTATACAATTGGAACCTGCAGTATTTTATTTACAGTTTCAGTATTTATATATGTATTATATTATTTTGTTGGTGACTGGTAGCAGAGTGGCTAAGTACTCGTTTACGAGTGTCGTCTGAGTCCCAAGTTCGAATCCCGGAGTGGCTTCTAGTTGGTATTAAATAAATTAATGTGGGTTTATACTCCGATACATACCCGTACGTCTTACAGAGTTGGCAACCATCTTAAGACTTTATTCGTTAAATCGTAATACAGTTTTAATGATGACCCCATCTATGAGTAACTCCGGCTTTCCGGGGCCATCATTGTAAACTCGCTTGGCGGTCATATGTCTGAGCGGACAGGGGAAAAACCCAGTGGGAAAAAAAGTTGGTATTAAAGGAAAGGGGTTTTTTCCCACTGGGCTTTTCCCCGTGGGGAAATATATATATATATTTGGAGCTGAATAAAGCAATGCATTTGTCATTTCCACAATCATTTTTATTTGGCAGGGTCCATTTAAATTACTAAAGCTTTCAATTGAATACTGCAGTTTCCAAACAAACACCGCAGCTACCATTAAAATACTGCAGACTCCAGTACATACAGCAGTTCGTCATAAAAATATTGAAATAATATTGAAATCACAACGAGGCGCTCGTTCTGAGAACGGGCTAGGAATATGATCAAGAGAGTGATATAAACAGCAGATATGATCAGCTATTTCTACGACCAATTGATTATTGTTCGTTTATTTATATTCGTTGCGTGATTTGTAAATTTCCGAAATAATAGTGGTTAAATGGCTACATGCACCCCACACTAAAACCTATTTATTTTTACATTACAATTAAGTAACCAACAAGTTTGATGACTTACGTCGAGAATGGGTATGGTACCTGAATAGAATAATGCGGCTCCTGACGACAGCAAAGGTATGCAACTGGCAAAGAGAACATCTTGATCCAACTAGTAATTCGAACCCAGTATCTATTGTTATTATTACCTGGTGTTTACCACTGCTCGAATCGCGCCCAGAGTGATCCTTCGATCATCTGTAAAAAATAATAAAAAAATTCCACCCTTTGAACTCCACCGAGTTCTCAAGATCCCACCCAAGTAATGATCGAAACGGCAGTACCCTCAGGCTCCCGGAAATACTACCGATCCGATCACAACTTCCCCAAGTCATTACTGACTGAATTTGTATATATTTATTAATATTTATTCATTTAGGTTTAAATATAATTTTTTTTACGTTACTGTCGAAGAGAACTGAAACGAAATTTCATGGGAAGCATTCTTAAAGAACATATATGTACGTAGAGTGATTTCTGTACACTTACTAATTAACACATCGAGCGTAATATCAACCAGTTATGTGTTATTTATTTATTATTCTAATAATTTAGTTATGGATATTTTTATTTAATGTCTTAAAAAATAGATAACACTCACAACAAAACCTCCGGGGCCGCTTTTTAGAATTTGATTAGTTGAGTTTGTTTTGAGTGTTAACTACCTTAAACTAGTAACTAGCTAAACTAAAGCAATTTACATGCACGACATTTTTAAGAAGTATATGGTTCTTGGTATCACCTGAAGTTTTGATGATTTGGTTTTCTTGAGCAAGTATTTATTTTAAACAGGTAAACAAATAAGCAACTTGTTTTCTCAAATGCAATAGTTATAGGCAAATGAAGATTAAACTAAAGTTATTGAATCAACAATCATAATATGTATCACGAACGTGAGTTATAATATTTGCTTAAGATTCTTTACTACATCGGAGATGTCTGCAATTACACTCCTTCGTCTAGGAAAGGTGCTTCTACATCTAAGAGTGGCGCTCCTTCCTCGTACAGAAGTGCTGCTTCCTCTAGCAAAGGTGCTCCTACCTCTAAGTGTGGTGCTCCTTCGTCTAGCACAGGTGCTTCTACCTGTACGAGAGGTACTACGGCCTCTAAGAGAGGTGCTTCTTCCTCTAGGAGAGGTGGTCCGCCCTCGAAAAGGTTCTCTCCTACTTCTTGGAGACCCAAGACTGCCTCTACTACATGCTCCTCAACCTCTTGTGGGTCATCATCTATGGTTCCATCTGGCCGTCGCATCCTAATTATATGATATTTGTTATCTAGTATAAAAACGAATATACTAAGTAACCTCATTATCTCACATCCTTTAAAGCATTCCCTATGTTGCTTGCGGGAAATTTGAGTATCCCTTGGTGCCTTGCATATCCGAGGAACCACATCACGCTCATGGCGTGACTACAACAGCCGACTGTTCTTGCTCCGGTTTGACATGTACAATACCAGCCGGCAACTTTGCTGGGGTATTCGCATGTAGCCTCGGAGTACTGAATCCACGTTGTATGGTGTACATTAGAACGAAATCGTGAATCAAACTTTACTCTAATGAGCCTTGGGTTATCACGATAGACCTAAAATGAATTCTTTATGCAACTGGATAGAGGAACCGAATGTATATGAATAATTAAAGAATGGTAAACATACATGCACTGTAAGGTCGCCTGGTTGAAACCTTGTGCCAGAATAGCTTCTAGCTTGGTTCACCTGGTATGGTCCCTGCGAAATTGTTCGAAGCTCATCCTCCGTGAGTACAGGAAAATCGTGTAGATCTCCCACGTTAACTTGAACTCACAAGCGCGAGTTTGACTTCAAATTAAGCCAATCATTCTCAATAATCAATCTTTGCAACAAATTGACAACTGTGGACATTTCTCGAAGTCTTTCACCCTTTTCAGTATCGCCAGGTTTATCAACCACAATTAGAGGATAATATTTATTCAATATGGCTAACGCAATCAGGAGTACTTTGTACAAGAAGTTATCTTGCAAGTATTTATTTGAAATTCGATACCGGAAGAATTTAAACACCTTCTTAAATCTCCCATTTGCAGATTCAACTACCCATCGATGAATAGTTACAAGCCTACTTGCATTTGCCTCAATGTCCTTGAATTGTTTTGCGCCTGGGCGGAGAAGGTTAGGCATTACCATGCGAATGAGCAATTCTGCCAAAGCATGCTGGTTATCGCGGAAACCGCGATCGAGAATTAGAATGTCATTCTTGCGAATGAAGTCATAAAACGGAGTTCCAAATTCTAGCATACTATTCAAGATTGAGGCGTCGTTATTATTTCCGAAGAAGAGTCCCCCCACATCTAGATAATACCCGTCGGTTGCACATGAGATCATGGGTTTGTCCAAATTATATTGCTTTTGGCTTGAAAATGTATTTCGCTGAACTGAATGATTGCTTGATTTTTCGACCTCTAAGTACGTACCATCCATAATTATCATGGCAGCGTTTGGATCTTTCTCAAACACGGTTGCCGGCAGTGATCTGGAATGATCGCGAACGAAATTTTCATGTGAAATATGAGAAAATCCTATGTGTTTGGGCGCAAAATTCTCGTCTAATGCATCTGCAACTTTATGGATAACTTCAGATATTCTCTGTTGATCCAAAAATAACTTCACAAGTGACCAAGTTGGACTTGTGAAACATCCATCCTTAGTTTGCAAAGAAAAATTGCTAAAGCATTCCTTTTTGAACGATTGATGGAGTCGTTAATATGACCATTTAAACAAGGTAACAAATCATCGAACTGTCCCCTTGTTAATCCGGTATAACATTTGTATTCCGCACCGTTCATGCTAGGATCATCAAAATAAGGGGGCTGAGTTCTAATTTCTTTTTCAGGAATACTCTGAACTGCGGTTTTAAGCAAAGACTTTGAGTAGTCGATGATCGTTGTCATTTTCATGATAGTCTGGCGAGATCTATACAAACAACCAATTCAGTACAAATATTCGTAAAGTCGAATAGTTTTGGAAACGTACCTTTGTGCAAGAAGCATTTTGGCTTCATCGGACAGAAAGTCGTTGACAAGGTGTATCTTGCCCACTCTGTTTTTTACAGGAACATATATATCAGTATCAGCAAACGTTTTAGCTGCCATAATTGACGGAAACGTCGTAGTAGGGAGCTCTTTGCTGCCACATACACAGCATAAACGCTGCGTTCGACCAACTGCCAACACCATAATTTCGTCGGATGCTGGAACTGGTTGAGGACGAGGAGGCTCAGGGGGCTTAAAAAACGATAAGCAACCATGTGACATTTCGAGCATATTTTGCTGTTGGATTCAAGAGGTGGTAAATGAGCTTCTCTTCGCTCAGTGTAATAATTCCAATCATCGCTTCCTTGAACCAAAACTCTTGGTCGGTCAGATTTGATTTGTAAGCAGATGTTACACACGTAATCTGGCATTTCTGCGTAAATGAAGTAAAACATTATTTTTATAATCGTTCTGAATACCTACTTGTTTAAACATAATCTCATGATACAGGCTTTATTAACTAGTAAACATTGTCCCTCATCATAAGGGCAAATGGAATTCCCACCATTGTGTGTGGGGAAGAACATTACTAATGCAAATTCTATCACAGTATTTCATTCGGTGATTTTGTGCCTGCCCAAGAATTTATCTCAATGTAGTTAAATTAGTTTCTAGCAATGTCCTGTCCATTGTGGCGAAAACACTTCGAAACATCATAAAAACTGGCCATCTAGTTTCAATGCTGGGTAGGCAAACAAATACTACCTATAGTTGTAAAAATAATTACTATTAAAATTCCTACAACCAATCATGGCAAAAATTGGTGCTTCATTAATAAACACATTACACCCGTTTATTCTGACAAATAATATGAATACTACCCATTTAGGCTAACGTATTGACAAATAATACAAATACTGCACTTTTAGGTAAAAGTACTGACAAATAATGTAAATACAACCCGTTTTTGTGAATATACTGACAAATAATGTAAATACAGTCCGTTAAGGTTAACAAATTGGCAAATATTATCAATAGGTGACATGTGTTAGGGCGTGACACCTTGTTATGATAGCCTGTCAGTTATAACTGGCACTTCGCTTAATCAGTTCAGTCAGACCAGCAGGTGTGGTCAGGACGTGCTTAATGTACTCTACGATGTAGCTATGTGGAGATATGATTACCTCCAGCCTTCAAGAGTTTATACAGTAACACTTCGATATAGTCATATTGCAGGGGACTGGTCAAAAACATGGCTGCACATAAGTGACTACTCAATAAGAAACTGCTTGGCTAATCAGAGTGCACTATTAAAATCATTCAGGGAATTAGTATGCATTTATAGCATAACAGTAAACTATCATATGTGGCTGTCCATAAAGGACATCAGCAGTCAGGTCAGTGGGTCCAAGCACATTTTGTGACAATTCGTGATCCGATACCCTCAGTCCCCAAGGGCCTTGATGACAATACCGATGGTAATCATAAAATGGCCGCTACAATTAAATAAATTGCTGCCACATGAATGAAATAGCCTCAGAAATTATTAACATGGCTACCAGATGAATAAAATGGCCTCTTAAATTATTAAAATGGCTGACCTGTTAACAAAATGGCAATTAATAAATTGCTAACGTATTTGTAAAATGGTCACTATACAGTTATTTAAATGGCTGCCATATTAGTAAAAATGGACGCTATAGTTAATTGGCTGCCATGTGAGTAAAATGGCAGTAACAGTTAAATAAATCGCTGTCATGTAAATAAAATGGCTTCGTTAATTAGTTAAATGGCTGTCTTGTAAATCAAATCGCCGCTTTATTTAATTAAATGGCTGCCATAAAATATCTTTAAATAGGTACCATGTAAATAAAAAGGCTGAAATAATTGCTATGTAAATAAAATGGCCGCTTTAGCTGTATAAGTTGGTACTATAAATAAATAAATAAATAAATAAATATCGGGGCTTATACTCCAACCTCTACCTGTTAAGGTCTGTTGGAGTTGTCAACCATCTTAACCTCTTAACCTTCAGTTTACTTACGAAGTTCAATGTATGACATACTAAACTTTGAGTAACTCCGGCTCTCTGGGGCCATCATTGTAAACTCGCTTTGGCGGTCATATGTCTGAGCGATCAGGGGAAAAACCCAGTGGGAAAAAACCCCTTTCCTTTAATACAAACTACAAGCCTCTCCGGGATTTGAACCCGGGACTCAGACGACACTCGTAAACGAGATCCTAGCCACTTAGCTATCAGGCGCCAACCCTATATAAGTTGGTACTATACATACAAATTGGCCGGAAATATTTTTTAAATGGCTACCATAAAATGACGTCACTATTAGGGGTGGGTTGGTCAGTCTGCGTGAAGCTGACACCTTGTGACGGCGGGATGGGTCAGTCCAATGAGATTTTTTGGTAACGTCCTTTATGGACAGCCCCTAATTAATTGCATGGAAAAGTCGTCACTATATCGAGGTTTTACTGTACATCCAGTTACAATTATTTTAATGCATACTATTTGTGGTACTATTCGCTAGCGGTGTTGTAACACACATTCAATAACATTAGAATTATGTATGCATTCATTGCATATACACATTATTATTATCAATGTAGATAAATGCTAGTTAATAAAGAATGTGTACGACTCAACTTGCCGAAGAAGGATGCCGAATTGATTTAACGCCGTTCAGATAAGATGCATATAATGTTTAAGCTTGGCAAACAGATCGTGATGCACCGTCGCTGGTTTTCTTGTCCTTTAACTGAGCGATAAGACTTTTAATATCTTTAATGGTGATGTAAAGATTAACACATGAAAATCAAATGACTGTAAAAGCTTATGCTAAATCGGGCAATAAAACCATCTATTATATTCTATATCTTTAATGGTGTCACTTCAACGAAGTTAGCCACCGTAGAGTCAGTATTCTAGCATCAAAGGTGTTATCTTTGATGTAATTCTACTTCATTCGACTCGTCCTTTATAATTACTAATTGTATGCCTCTTTGCATGCACCGAAAATACACAACTTTGAAAGCTAAAAGTTGCGATGGCAACTATAGCGCTCTATTCTTTAGCTCACCGGCTAGCTCTACTCTTCATTATTTTAAAGAATAATTTTTTGCACTATTGGGAGGGTCACGGGTGGGAGTAATTAATCAGGACGAGTCTTCATTCGTAGAATTACGATTGAACTTCAGGTAAGTTCTTTTGATCGTTTAATTATTATGGCTCTTTGAAAACTATAATAGTTACAACATAGCTTTAGAAGTCAGACTTTATTATTGTTGGATTTGCTCAGCGTGATATTTATTTTTTTCATGAACCTGTTTATTTAAATAATATTTTTTGAGTCGCGCGTTTGTTTTTCAGCAATGGTAACTATGGGTTCTTCCAAGAGTAGTGCTTTATGTGAACGGTAGGGTGGTAAATGCAAAAATGAGTTCGGTATGAGCCTTTACCAGCCGTGGAAGTTGATCCTGTTGCGACAGACTTTTGTGCGCGTTGCGATGGTTTTGCACTTACAGGTATGGGTCTCGATGGAACCACCTGAGATGACTTGGCAGGTAGGGGTGGCGGGAAAGGCAAAGTTGCTGAAGTTATTTTTTCTTGCTGTGTACTTTTACTTTTCTTTGCCAGAGGTGAATTGAATTCCGTAAATTAGGTACCTTTCGTTTCCGATTTCCATCGGATTCTTCAGCACTACTTTCGGACCTTTCTTCAACTACCCGGTTACATTTTTGCCGAGCTTCCAAACAATTACCTGTAATCAAAAGAAAAATGCATGAATATACAAAAGCTCATAAAATTGTAATATACGAAATAAAAAACGCATGTAATATACCCCTTAATTTGTATGAATTGGTTTTGTCACAATATTTACCATAAGGTCCATATTTTTTAACGATATCATACAAGTCCCAGTCATGGTTGGGCTTTAATCCTTTATTAATTGCCGAGCTAATTGCAGGCGGGGATACTTTTGTAGGCCACCAGCACTCCTTTTCATTATCATCTAGCCAGTTCTCTGGAACGGGGCTCACTTCCTCGCCATCAGTACCATTAAAAACAACTACCCAGTAATTCAGTGTGATGAATGTCACACTGGAATTGAGACAAAAATATTGTTTTTGTAGTTTAGAGGTATACATTTATATTTAATCACCGAAGCTTTCAAATTCACTGAATAATATTTATCACGGGAGAACTTCAAAATTCCTAATTCACTAGATTTGCAAGGTTTTCGGAATAAAACTTCGATCTCCGTGACCTGCCTTGCAGATATGTAAACTTCTGAATTTTTTAGGCAAAATGAGGTAATTTCGAGAACTTTTTCCGATGAAGTCTGACAACAGTTGTTTGGAAATAGATTCGAAATGGTAAATTTTTCAAATGTCAATTGGAACCCTAGGCTGTTTAAAATTGGATAATTGTGGGGCGGGTTAGCTGATTTTGGTTGGGTTGTATTGGGGGATTCATCGCGCTCATGAATTCGTTTGTAGATTTGCTGCGGTGGCCGTGCCTGCCCTCTCACAAGTTTTTTAACCCACTGCAGATTGTTTTCAAAAGGAAAGGCACTGAAGTTGTCCAGTATACCATGCAATTCACAGTCTGACACGAGATGAAGTAATCCATGGATATTAAAAGAAATTGTTTCCTGTCCATAAAGCCTCTGAAATTGTCTACAAAATATTCAATTAAGGTTTGCGCGTAGGACGTGTAGGCACAAATTAGTTCGCTGTGACAAAGTATGTATATTGCAATTTGGAAACACATAAAATGATTATAGTATTCATCGGCCAGAATTTTCGTAAGAACAACCGGTGATACATACAATAAAAACAATCGAAGTTCTGTGCACTTCCACCTTGAAAGCTCAGATAAAGTCCTGGGTTTTCTGCTAAATTCACTTGTAACAAATTTCCTTTGCCGGATCAAATGCTGCGATAATCTAATTATTTGGCTACAGCTGAGCCTACCCTTCAGTTTTTTGCCGTGGGTCCAAAGATTAAGGAGCTTTTTAGTAGTCCCAAGGAGCACTTAGTGCAAATATTCATAAGGAACCTGGGATACGAATCCAATACCAAGTTCTTCTAAAATACTTCCTCCATTATAAAACTCGGGATATTTTAGTTGTTGAACTAGTTCATTAGTTCGAGAAGGCCCTTGTTTTGGTGAATAGACGACCCTTCTGCTTATGAAAGCTCCAGTCTGCATCGCATTTACCCAGTGTGTCCTAATGTCTTGGTTATGAACGACCTCGCCGGAGCATCCGCTATTATGGCTAATTTTGAAAGCTGTTTTTTCCCATTTACACACACTCCACTATTCACTAAATCTAAAGCTTCATCCACAAACATTCGTAAAAACTCGTTTGAATCTTCAGGTTTGTTCATCCCATGATAAATTCCCACAATAAATGGCGTTGCCCTGAAATCAGTTATGCGGCACTGAATTGGCCACAGCTGACTATTTGAGCTTTTAAATAGAGGAAGGCCATTCACACTTACATCAAAAGAAACTAATTCCTTGCTCGGGTGAATCGCTTGCCTTGCGATGCCTTCCTTCAAACCAAAATGTATATACTGCCCGAGGCTGACTGCATAAACGTTTGAAATACGAGGTGTTCCCAAAAACGTTCTTGCGCCCGAAGGTAAATCCCATAAATGCAGGTTTGTCCTCAAGTTTTTAAATAAAATTGTTAAAGATTTATTCTATTATCATTATTGCTGATACAGCAAAAATGTATTCGCATGTAATCAAATGGGAAAACTGGGAATTAAGCATGAAAATCCATATACACTGTTGGAAAATATGGGAATTATTTGAATTAAAAACAAAATTTTTGTACATGAAAATAAAGGCATACACATGGAAACTTACACAAAGGTAAGGAAAGACGTATGTACATGTGAAAATCATCGTACACACATGGAAAATACTCGAAATAAGTGAATTTAAGTTAAAACAAATATATGTACGAATGAAAACATGAAAGTACACACAAGGAAAATATTGGAATTAGCCAAATGAAAAGACATGCTTACGTAAGCATATAAAAAACTATATGTACACATGGGGATGCATATAAACACATGTACGTGAAATTAAAGACATACACATGGGAAATTAGTCAAAGGTAAGGAAAGACGTATGTACATGTGAAAATCGCCGGAATAGGTGCATTTAAGATAAATCATATGTATGAATGAAAACACATACGTACATATAAAAATGTTGGATAACTACTCATGCATCGAAATGCATAGGTGCATATGGAAGTACACACATGGAATTAGCTAAATGAAAAGACATTCTTATGTAAACATACAAAAACTATATGTACACATGAGAATGAATAAAAACATATGACTTACATGAAAAATATAATCATTCCCAGGAATAGATATGTACGAACGGAAAGATATAAGTTCACGCGGCAAACCAATGGTAAACCAATGATTTAAACTAACACACTATCCAACATACCCCGAAAAATATTAGACTTGCTGACACTCAAGAAAAGCTGAAACGCCAATAGCATTAGGACAGCGATAATAATACAAGAGTAGATAATAATAAGCGCGTTCTGTATGACGTATGTATATCCTAGTTAACTTATGGTCCTGCCTGTATTTAGTTAACTTTAATTGTGGTATATAGCGAGCATGGGAAAGCATACGGGTGCATGTAAAACAATGGAAATGCATATAGCGCAGTGGAAACAAATGGAGAGTAGATTCATGGCCTTGCTCGTTACATCTACATGGAATTTACAAATATTGTGATTACGATCATAGTTACCTCATAAGAATCCAAGGTGGCACAGGAACACTATACTTTACCGCCGTTTTTTTCAAGCATTTGAAACAGTTGGACTAAATTATAGGAGCATCCCCTACAACGGGTAGAAATTCTTGCGTGATGACGTAACTTGGCATATCTGCAACAGTGTAGCACCCAATATGGGGAGCAGTATAGACATCGCACATTTCCACACTTTACACAGCGAAGAAGTCTCACTTGGGTGTCTTGGTAATGAGCCATGCTCGATATGGGATATGGCAACGTGTCCAATTTTTCATGCCGGGCCTTTGAAAATTCCCAATACGAAGGGTAGTGGGTGCCTCTTAAATTCACACGTACGCCACAGAATCGTCGTAAGTCACCCGTATTCACAGCAGTTAAATCCGGAAACTCTGACTTGATGTTCAAATTATTCAAAGCAAGCTTCTTCCTTCGATTAGCGTATTGGTTAGGTAG
>JAQFXU010003017.1:0-17954 GCA_034693705.1 Spatulosminthurus flaviceps | reverse complement strand
GAGTAAAGTAGAAGCCCTTTAGTTTTGTTTCCTTTACAACAAAGTTTATTGCGCCGACATTTACCTTTTGAGGCTTCGTATATTAAAACTTGTGTCTCATATTGTGGTGAGACTAAATTGATTAGCACTTTTTTAGCGATAGGACTAATTTTTACAAGGAATACCGACAAGTACGGAACCTCTATATACTCAAAGGCTCGGTAATTATAAAAGGCGAGGAACTTTATTGCTACAGAGCTATAATCATCCCTATCCTATTTGCCTTTTTTTATTCTTTGTGTGTGTGTGTGTACAAAAATGATGGAAAATGTAATGTTTGCACAACTTTTATTGCCAAAAATAATCCCAAGAATTTCCCAAGCATTTAAGCTCAAAGCCTTTGACTCAGAGGTGGGCTAGTGGTAATTGCCTGCCTATAGAAAAGGGATTTTTATGTATTTTGTAATTTAAATCCCAGGTTAGTGAGCAATTACGCCAAAAGAGAGAATTATGGGTGAATAAACTCATAATAGAGGAATAATAACAATAATTTACTAGCAAATAAATCCATGCAAGTTTCTATATAAACACGCATTTAGGCAATTAGCATGTCTATATCAGTGAAAAATCGAAAGTGCTGCATAACCGTTTACTCAAATTGAAACCGATAACAATGGTAGGATACTAAATAAGAGACAGACAGAAACAGAACAAGTCTTATCCATTTCCCTTGGAACATTTTTGGACAGAATAATGCATTATTCCTTCTTCCCTTGAGAACCTGCAGTTCCCAATTCCTTAATAATTGCTCAACCAAAATATAAAAAAAAATACCCAAAGTCATGAAAGGCAAATTAGGAAATGAAACTATACCGACTTTCATTTCTCTTCTTGGAGGAATTTATAGGGGGAAAAAATGAAGACAAACGTGATTCTTGGCCGTTCTTTCATCTAGCTATAGTATGTCAGAAAAAAATAATATCAAAACGATTCAGCACTAAAAATCATTTTCGCTTTTCCTACATCTATCTAATGACATTAACATGAATCTTATTACTGTAATTCGTACTACTATTACTATACTAGTCCTATCCAATTTAGTAGAAGTAGGCCTGCGTCTCTGAAAAAAGTATACGTACCTTAAATAGGATTTTGCATAGAAGAGCTGCTGGCATCAATTACCTCCTAATTTTTATTGCAAATTATTATGCTTAAAGGGTATATAGGAAATTAAAGGAATCTGACATCATACATTTGTATAAGGAATGCTCGAATGATAAAAAAAATGATTACTCGGAGATATTCACTCAACATACAAAAATCTTTCATTCACATCATTTCAAAACGTAATATAATTATTATTTGGAATTTACTTATTACTTCAATGTATGCATTGTTGCAGCTGAACAATAAGAAACAATGAATGGATTAGTGTTTAGTGTTCCATCATTTTATCAAAAGGTAATTTTTTATCAATAATTCTACGAAATACTAGTAATTGAATCTACGTGTTTGTATGTAAGTTAAAAAACATTTGAGGAAAACAAGCCCATAAAAAAGGGATCTCTCAATTTTCAAAGGAATAAGCCGAAATGTGTAACATAAGGAAAAAATTATTCTCATGTTGAAAAAATCAGATCAACTTGAGTGATTATAGAGTTGTTCAAGCACGTAATTTGTAATTGGGCATAATTATACTAAAGAGCTCTGAGCATATTTATACAGCAATATATGAATATGGAGCCCATAGGACACAAGAACGTCATTAGGAGACAACCATGCCTTGCTGAATATCCAAGCACAAATTGCTTTTCATCAAGGACGCTACATAGCTAAATCTACATATAATAATGATCTTGGTAATTATAACGCGGTGAATTCTTACAAGCCCACATAACTTCCATTGGAGCTCTACCTCCAACATTAACATTGCCAACGTAAGTAGTAAGCGTAATCTGAACAATTACATTAAACTACATATGCTTCATTATTATATAAGAATGAACTCACATCCATCCCAAGCTATTTAATCAGCCGTGGATATTTCGCATGTGAATGTGCACTATAACGTGATGGCAATACACACGCATATGTAATACATACGCAACGTAATAATGTACACACACACACGTAAATCCCATCATCACAGTTTTATATTATAATGGTCCACCCAACACGCTACACCATTAAAGATCATTCATATGCACATATATTTGCATACACCTTTTCATTATGTAATCTCTCCATATAAATCTCATCTCTCTCTCTCTCCTTTTCATCCAAAATGACTTGCAGCTTCAATTCCAATAACAGTGACATAGACTTGCTATCATCAGATGATTGTAATTTATATTCACATTATCACTTACCTATCTACTCACATTTCAAGTATTCTTTACAAATAAATAGTAAATACCGTCTTGAGGCCTATTCATAGGCTAAATTGATGAAACAATGAGACAATGGAGTTTTAAATGCACCTCATTGTCCATGACTCTTCTTTTGACTCTTCTCTCTCTCTCCCTCTCCTATACTTGTCATCATCTTCTAAGACCTTATGCCGCATTCCTCATAAGGCACCTACCTGTATACAATGTATACTTACTTATGTCAATGTGACATCACTATTTTCCCCGCCGGTACTTTTTCTTCTCATTCTCTTTTTTCACAAACAATAATCCTCGGTTTTTCTCTATCTCTCTCTCTCTCTCTCTCTCTTCAATTGAAATTCATTTCAAAGGCTAATTCCTCCTTGTACAAAGAAACTGTTAATTCATACTTTTTACCTGGACTTATCAGAGGCGGAAGGTGAATTGACAAAATACTGTGAAGCCTTCGTGTCCTACATGTTTTAAGATACCTGTCCACTGCACTGTATTCATAAATACAAGTCTGCCAGATGTAAGGAACGGAACATGTGATTGATCCATGAAATGCTCACCTACATTTGACTTAAAATATGACAAGCTGTCGATTTCAAGGGAGATACAAAATGTATAGGCGGTTGAAACCCAAACAAGAACATCTGTTGTTGATGAATTATAAAATCCTATCTTTTACTGATATATAGAACACACAAGAAACCATGAAAGATTGAAAAAGTTGTGGAAACAATGTTTTTCCCTTTGCTTTCTTTCTCATATTCTGAGAGAGAAATGATATAATCAAAAGGATTTTTTAGCTTGTGCTGATTGAAAGGAGGTTTTTATCTAAGCCGCTCCTCGCCTGCTCTTGACTTTATAAAAAAAATACATCAATATTATGAACCAACTCAAAGGAACAACCTACCGCCCTGATTCCGAGACGATCTAGTTTATAATGTTAGAAATGAATGATTTTCCCCGAGATAAGAATCTTTGACGTTCAAGAGTAAGTGGAAGTAAAGTGTTTAGGAAAATGGTGGTGGTAGTGCACTATTAGTGCAGTAGTAGTGATGGTATAGTAGTAGACAAAATGAAGTTATTGAAGTAACAATAATGCCCCAGACAAACAAGCTTTTCAATTTCAATTATCAGTTACAATAGAATCTCATGTTTAAAGATTTTTCTCACACAAAGCCCTTACATTAGAGTGTGTTTGTATGTGTGTGGATGGGGAGGAACAATGCGGATGAGCAAAATGACCATTTTCCATGTACAGAGAACTATACGTAGTAGTACTACACGTCACTTACGAAGAGTAGGGTAAGGGCGGTGGAGTAGGTTGGTCAAACGAGTAACAAATAATGGAATTTCTATTAAACTGTCTCCCACGTTCCATCTTTTTTCCCTATCTCCTTCCTTTTGTCTTACTATATTCCTCTTCTATGCAATCATAATTGAAAGTGTCATAAATTGAGGACAGAGCGTGTTTCACTAACATCATACTTTTCCCCCTACCTTCCTTTACACACTCGACAGTGCAGTGTCCACTCAAGAACATTTTTTTACGAGTAATTAAAATTATAAATGTGTGTAAATTAATGATTTCAAAAGAACATTTCCTTTCAAACACTCTCCCCTAAAGATTAATCAAGGAACAAAAAACAACAAAAATTACATACAAAAGATTTCAGGATTTTGCACCATTTGGAAAAATACAACAATTTAATAATTATTACCCTTCTCAAGCATATTAACGTAAACTGTAAACAATAAAGTCAAGTAATATTTGTTTTCGACTACAATCCACTAGACCTTCTTCCACAAATACATGATTACAGTACACAAAAGAAATATTAAAGTATCAAGATTCTATGGGTTAGAGGAGATTTACCTGAAGATGAGGAGCCTGCCTACCTTTCACTCCCTGACAATAACTCATGTATGAATATTATATGTAAGGAAAATCCGTGTAGTCCTCTACATGTGAATCTGCCCAACGTTTGGGTATGGCAAATTCTTGTAAATAATATACTTGGAATTATCAAGTGAGTCTCAATATACATAAGGATATGGCTTTAGCTCACATTACGCTTTCCCCTCACGACATTTTTAACGACTACCATGATTTATCATCTACTCATGTAAGCTGTTCGCTATAGCATGAAACCAGAGAAAAACCTAGTTTGACTGTCGATCAGTAAGTCAACAGCACATTATCGATGGGATGGATCGCTTCAATAACTTTGCTTGGGTTCAATGGATGGTCATTGGGTGCACGTAGAGTTTAGATAGGATTTACTATACTATCAGTATACGAGCTTGAAATACGTTGGCACATTGAATGCATAGGTTGAAACCTCCATTCAATTATATTCTAAATACCGTCTGGGTATTGTTTCACATTCTTTCACTCTGTCAATACTACATACACAATGGTATTGAATAGGTCGAAAAAGATACATGAAGTTACCCCACAGATAGTGTATTTTTCAAGTATGTATCTACATTTACAATCCTTTTAATACCTACATAATTTAAAGACTAGAGGTTTACTTAGACCTAGAGTGTTAGTCAGAGTCAAAGGACAATTCTCAATGGTGCGTAATTCGGATGGTGGTGGAGATATGGAAGTATCAAAATTACACTTGAGTGCTACCGGGACTTTTACATAGATAAATATAAGCTAGAACCTAAGTAAATATTTAACAACTTTCAGATTTCTGATAGCAATGTACGTCCTCCGTACAAGTAACCTTTAATCGATCAAATCTAAATATGCATCTATAGGTATTTTGTACATTTGGACCTCCGGAACTGCTTCAAGAGTATGGGCCAGAGATTTATATAAATTCAAATTATATAGGCAAACAGAAGCCATGCTCAAGTGATCTGGGTTGAATTGAAAAGAGTGAAAAACACAGAGAGGGAAATTAGCCTGGAGCTTCCGTGCAGGCCCAGCTTGTCATTTCTGAAAATATATACATATAGCATTTCATTTAGAGCCTACCTGAGCCCACCCAATCTATTATTTCCGAAACGTGTCCAGCCTTTTGGCTCGGCTCTTCTTATATAATAATAAAGTAATAGCCAAACATGCTGGTTCTCTCCCCCAATTTAATGATCAACCAAAATTCCCATACTATTTCATTTCCTAAATTTATATATACATACAAGTTTTATATTAAATACATTATATTTTTATACAACAATGTATATATTATATTTGTTTTTATAAGAATTTATGACAGCATAAAAGCTACATAGATTTATACAATCAATGTACGTATACGTAAAGTTTTTCAAAATAATGATGGACACCGCCTACACTGCACGCCATACTATAAATAAAGTCTCCCCAATATTTTAATTCTGCCAGTCACATCTCTTCCATATCCACGCCTGTATCTATTCTATAATGGACCCGACAAGCCTATAGTTTAGTCCAGCTTTGTAGCAGCAGCAGCAGCAGCGGAAGAAGAGAAAATTGAAAATAATTATGGAGCGGAGTAATTAGTGTAGGAACAAATTTCATTCTCAAGAATAATCATAATAATAATAACGAGGAACGGGAAAGAGCTGAGAGCTCTATTCAATTTAAGTATGTAGCTCCTCACAATTTCCTATACGCTCCTACCACCATGACTCGCTCATAGGTAGGTATCTGCAGTACAGTAGGTGGATTTTTTTATTAGCCCTACTAACACATTACGGAATGGTTAGTAGTAGAGATGTGAAAGGAAGGAGAGTATTATTATTATTTGGGAAACTTTACAAGTAGTTGGGTACAACAACTTATTACTTGTGGTGGAAACATCTTGAGAAGATGTAAATGTCTACAAATATGACATGCAGGTAGTTAAATATATTATTCTCAGGGACCTCCATGGAACGTTTACGGATTTACGGTTCCTCCAGTTTTTACTAAACTTGTAGCCCCGTTTTAGTAATATGATTTCTTTTTTCTGTATATTATATATGCTGGACCCTATGAACGATGCTTTAAAAAACTGCTGACTCCATCCTCCAACCATAAAAGCTCTATCGTAATTTAAAGTCACCCTCCTGGAAGCATTTTTTTTCATATACAGTATATAGCGTACTATTTTGAATTGCTTAATTTTAGTATGTAGAGCATAGGAATTGTGTCCTAGTAAAAGTGTGTTAAAATTCTCAGGTATGGAACCATACGTTCCAGCTATCTTAAGCAAGTAAGTACATATATATTTCTATATAAAGAAATTACCGGAAAGTTAAGTCTTTTGTGAAGTGTGCTGTTGTTGAGCACAATAAATATAAATAACATGAGGTAAGTGAGGAGAATGAACCTGTGATCATGGAATGATGATGATGCTCATGGCTACAACTAAATCTCCCGAGAACCCTTTCCCTGACCAGCTCAGCTGTATGACCACCACATGATAATGATAACAACTTGATAAGAAGAAGCACCAGCTCTTCTTGTCCTTTCAGAAAAACCCTCCACTACTCACACTACTCACTCTCTCTCTCTCTCACTACACATTCAGTCTCCAAGGATGAAGATGAGTTTTGGTCTATATATAGCCCTGGAAATCATGGATCTGGAAAGGTGTAGTCCCGATGTACGCCGAATCTTTATTCGGGATGAGAAAGGTGTGTAATACTCATTGGAGTTTTCAAGACAAACGTATCCACGTGGGAAGTCCGTCTTCTTTGGTGGGCATCGTGCCGCATCGTGGGGGTTCCAATGAAACAGCGTTGGACCAGCCAAAAGAAGAAACATCACATCACACGTAAAACCTATACTTATACTTTACTACGCTCATAGTACTCCATGGGCTAGACATATTTCTGATCCAGGCTACGAGCTCATTCTCATCTCAAAACCAAAATGATGATCATAGAGTCTGCCACTATTGTATAACTACGCACTGCTACCACCTTATGCTACAGTACAACATCTTAAGTATACAAAATTAGTTTAGCCCAAAATTATATTAACGGACATACTATTTTCACTACGGCCTTGTGAGTACCACTCGACCGAGTTTTCTCCCAGCCTTTTTTAAGCCACATAATGCTTATGTAATTTACTATATATAAGAATATACCTTTGAAGAGGTACTTTTTTTCGATATGCAACTGTTATCAATTTATGCATTTTTAATATAAATGCACTTTATGCATACGAAATGTAGTTACCTTATAAAAAATTACTATGAATCCAAGCTTCATAATCCTTAAGGCTTAACTTTGAGATTACTACATTATTATGTACTCCGTGCGTTCTGAGTGGGCCACATATATTCTTATGTATTTCTTAGGACGTGAACAATTGAGATTTTTTATACGCAATAATAATTGAAATCTCAAAAGTAGACTTTATTTTAGTACATACTACACGTATACACGCATAGAGGAAAAATATATGGAGATGCTTCAACACCTCTAACATGCAGAGCTCTGGGTAGAGGTCCACGTTAACCTATTCAACACATTCAAATTACACCAATAGCTTCAATCAACTTGAGAGCATCCACTACTCCTTGTTACACAAATGTTTTCTATATACACACTTATTGTATGCACACCGCACCGTACAAACTCATGGGTTTAAAAGGCAACGTCATGAAAACTTTTCTTAGGAATGCTTCAATAATAACAAGTCATCTTCACCTTAACTTTTTTTTCTTGAAAAAGTAAGTCAAAGTTGAAGAGCGTATAGCGTTGATGTGCGAGATGGTATGAAGGTGGGAGAGAGAGAGAGAGAGAGAGAAGCCACATAAAAATGGTGAGTTGTCCAAAAGTTTCACTCATGTGATTAGTATTTTTATGCACGGGGGTTCTGAGTACTTGCAAGTCTTATGGAATTCATATTTTTACATTCAAAATAATCTGCTCGAGAGTGTTGAGTGGGGAAATACCACTTGAGAATTTTTCTCCTTTTACAAAAGTTAAACAGCATTTGTATGGTATTGTATGGGGGCTATATGACCTTAGACTTTTTTCTGTAAGGGTTGAATCAGAGCCCTCATCCACCGTGAAACTGTGAAAAATGTGACAGGGGAAAAAAATAATCTCACATTTATCAACACGCTGAACTTATGAACCTCATCCTCATAAACTGTGAGCAAAACATTTCTCATTAGCACTTCATTTTATATACGCTTTACATTATCCCTCAGACATTCACGTCTCCATGAGTATATTTCAATAAAGTAAACGTTAAAACCAGGGATTTCTTTTATTAATATACATAGTGTTAAAAGCTTGCGCCAAAATTCTCGGAAATCCCAATATTATACTAATTTCAATAGCATAATAATTTCAAGCAAGAGCTTTAAAAGACGCCTTTTAATAATGCCTAAAAGTAATTTTTTTCGGACTTTCCCGAAAAAATCCATTTTATTTTGCATCAATGCTCCTCCGTTAGCTTTCATATGTACATATGCAACCGACTGTAAAAAAAAAAACATTTTGACATACAACTTGGAGTCAATGTCAGTGTCATGTGGTGAGTTACAATTTTTCTTGGTCTCACCTATGACATTATACGTGGGCCATCTCGTACACTCACACAAAGCAACTACGTGCTTGTGGCTAAAGTATGTATTTATACGCATAGCTCCCCCATCCACGCACCTTTCAATCTCATGTACCGTTTTGGCAAAAAGTCAGCTCCCCCTTTTTTTCCTCTTCTTAAACCACTTAGGCAATAATCATGTTTACAGTATTTCCCATACAGTCCTTGATTAATCGATCTAACTTAATCATATTACAGGAGAAGGAAAAACCCAGCTTGTCTTCCAACATCCAAAACTATGTCAACGGAAAACATGACACACAAGACCCAAAGACTATTAATCCCCAGAGTTAATTTCCAGAATGCCGAAAACCCAATGACACAAAAATCAATGCTAAAATCCCAACAAAAAACCCTACCCTTAAGCTTGAATTTCCTAAGTGGCGTAGAGTTGGTAAAATATACTTATAAAAATCCTTTAATTTTTCTTATATTAAAAAAATCCTTCAATGGCATCTCCTGGGCTAACTGCATGTAAAAAAATGAGCAGGAGCTATAAAAAAAAGCGTGTAGTAGAACTATTTCCAATAAAAAGTCCTTCCGTCCCTCGTTTCCGATAAATGAATTTTTTTATGGGATGGATTCCAATGTGTCGTGAAGAAGGGAAGGATAAGGGGACGACATGCCCATGACCATCATGGCACGGCCCTCAATAGACGACATTTCATGAGAAGTCCATCGGAGAATACATTATGGATCTAGGTAAGGCGTCAAGATTGCATCCACATCAAATCAAACTATAACATCTCTAGTTCTCACTTCAAACTTACTTATATTTATGTCTTCTTCTCCTTCTCTTCCACTACCATAGCAATAGCATAGAGTAGAAAACAAATAAGAATCTGAAACCCCTTGGACGTAGAGACGATACTTTACTATAAGGGGCCGGCGTCAAGAGCTTTCCTATACATGTCAATGTATGTATACTCAGAGTTAAGAAACCCTCGCAGATATTATCCCTACTATCGAATAACAAAGAATGAGCTACAGTCACGGTTCTGTAAAAGACACTACCATAACTTTTTTTATCTCGTATATTACTACAGAGTAAAGACACAGCATGCTCTCTAAGTGTAAGTTCCAGTCCATCCAAGTCATCGCACATTTCCCAAGAACAACCCACGTGGAATATGGCAATATATTCAATCGTCCATTACAATCTCTCCCAGAAGTATACCTCTTACTCTTACTTACATATGCCTAACTCATACATGGCCAGCCATTGTACACACACATACAAGTATATATTCTTGTGAGCAAATATACATGCAATGCTGTGGCAGTGGAATGCTTTTTTCATTTCGTACTTTGTAAAAAGTGGAGAGAGTATAGAAGAGTTGAAAACATCTAAGGAAATAGTTGGTGGAAAGAACTGGAGTTTTATGCCGCACTTTATGTACACAACAGTAGAGAGAGAGAGAGAGAGTATGAGGAGGAAATTTTCTCCTCTGGAGAATCACATAGCCAAGAGTGAGTGAGAGAGACCAATGGTATGGAAATCCGCAGTCTCCCAGCAACTCCAATAATGTTCCTGGTGTGACGAAGATGATGACTGTACGGAAATCTTGAGCATCGGCATCAATTTATGCTCAATGATACGAATGTTAACTCTCATCATAAATATCTCCTCCTCATTCTTTTCCTCTCTCTCTCTCTCTCTCTCTCTGCCTATACACAATCTAGTAATGTTCATTATCTCCTGTCGCTCCTCCGCTTGATTTAACTTCCAGCTCTACAAATATCCTTCAATTTCTATAAGACTTGCATATCTTTTAAGGATCATAGTAAATAAAAAAGTATGTGTAGGAAAAAGTAGTATTTTACATGGAGCTACACATATATGTATTACATTGGAATGGAATTAAGAGAAGAAATATAAAGGCATTGTATATGCAAGAGAGAATTAAGAGGATTAATTTTTTTCCCTCTCCTCAAGTGCACTTCTTATGGTTTCTTCTTCCTCTTCTTCTTCTTCTTCTATACGCTCCTGATCGATTTTTCATGGAATTATCCTCAAGGCGGAGGAAAAACTTAAGGCATATGTACGTATGGATCGCCCTACCTAACAAGTGTACAGAGTGTGTGTACATAAAGGATGAGAAAAAACCATTGAGTTTATAGAGCATTTGCAATTGCTCAGGTGTTTACTTGTTTGTATACATCGCGAGCTAGAGCTATAATACAGAGTATATAGGTTATTATTGGTGCGGTAAAGAAAACTGAGCCAATATGCTTTGGTTTTTCCCCGTCCACCATCCAAGCCGACCGACCATGGCTCATGTCAAATGCTTGATAACAATAACATCTTCATCGACGCTTATGGAGCAAGAAGTATGTGATCTCTTCATTAGTGCTTCCTTTCTTCTCCCTACCCCAGGTACATTCAAGACCACGACCATTACGAGTCTCTTCTTTTTCACTGTCTTTCTTCTTCTTCTTCCCTCACTAAACTAAACTGGCTTTGGACAAAAAAACTCACTTTCCTTCCCATAGCCCTAGACGACGACCGTTATTATGAGCATAACCCCTTTTCCCCGTAACTACCTACATAAAATGTGCCGTAAAGATAACACCATGACGTATATCAACTCTCCAGAAAATGTCCCTATACATACATAAATACGCATATAGCTATATATAACGTACATACAATACTGGACATATTATTGGTAGAACTGCCCGGACACTACCAGCTACGTTTAATGGTACAGTCTTAAAACCTAATCTACTACAAACGCTCGTTTAACAACATGGCAGGGTTAGGTCCCAAGGTTTATACATTAGCAATCCAAGGTACTCTACACAAGTCATATCCCACCGAGTCTGTTTGGGTATTTTACCGGCTAGAAGAGCCTAAGAAAAATGTACAGATTCACTTGTATCTCAAAGATAGGTTTTTGAGAGCCCTGGCCAACATGTAAGTACGAACGAGAGTGGTGAGAGGTAAAGGGTCCATTGTCTATTTTGTTACCTCCGTATCTCTTCACTTGTCTATGCTTACTCCAAATATAGCCCTTCAACTCTGTACATTCTTCTAAAGTTAAATTTTTGTGAATTAACAAAAACACGAAGCCTTGCTTTTATTACTTGGGTTATTTACGTCTATAATAGAAAAATACGAGGAAAAAAAGGTATACACTTGCTGAAAAAATGCTAATTGGATGTTCTCTTCAACCAATCGATCCAGATCCTTCGCATTCTGAGAACTTACTCATGTTTAACTTTTTTCATGGTGACTTACAGAAAGAAGGAGTAAAAAAAAGAATTCACTATTGTATACCATAGCTGAGAATATCTACATTATTTGTTCCTTTGAAAATATCATCTACATAAAATAAGAGATTACTATACACCTGCTGCAGGATACAATTTTCCCCGCTACACAACCTGACTTTTGTATATTGACGTGGATGTTGAAAAGTAATGGTAAATGAGATCTAGAACCTATGATTCCAATATACGATATAGTACAGACGGAGCATTCGGTACACCTGAGCTGGGATAAAGGCTGACGGTAATGTCTCTATTGGAGTGAGAAAATTCTGTGAATCTTCAAATCTCTTCTTCCTTGTCCGACATGAAATGAATACCCCGCAACAATAATAATTGTAATCATGGTTTGAAAACTCCTCACAACTCCAAATATATATGGAAAATGACTCGGCTTATTTAAGCGAAAAAATCCTCTATTGTCACAAGTAGAAGAAGAAGAAGGAAGATCCAGCTATGGATTTCCTCCTTCACTAGAGGACCGAATAAAATATTCCATCAAATTCTACTTGACAGGACAATACTACGATGTCAAACTTGATTATCAAGTCTATTGTCTCCCCTTTTCCTAAAGGTTGCTTTAATTTTCTTGGGTGAAGCTCAAGAAGCATTATCACCCTATGAATGAGAATGGAAATCCATCCTAATAGGATTTCATCAGTATTTAATTCTCATGCAGATATTATTAGTTCCACAAATTCTTAAAGCCTCTCAGAATATTACTATTCAAAGCCCATGGAAGTTTTCTCATATCTATACTAACTTACCATATATTTCAATTTTCTACACGTAGGAAAGCTTATTCATATAAAAATATTCCATTTTTTAAATTTCATACCACCATCATCCCCTCTCAAGTCTCAAGTTCCCATAAATTGTGACCCGCCTTTTAAAAACCGATCTTTTTGTACACTCATAGCATGATGCCAGCATGAGATGAGTCAGTCTCTGGAGAAAAGTATGAGCGCACGAGGCATAATATATTTTATATATGTGATCTGCATAGCCTATCTTGATCTTTAACTACTGGGACGACTACTTGAATTATCCAGAAGAGCTGTTCCTGTATGTGCACATTTTACATTCCAGTAGAGAGAAGGATTTGAGAAGTTATTGTCATCATGGAGCAGCTCTTGTCGACAAGGCTCATTTGGAAGTAAGAGTAAATCAAGTTCCTTACAATTAAAAGCCCCGTTCCCTTGACTGTAGTTAGAGACATAACCACGGCTCTTCTTCCTTCACGACTTTACACGGAGAGATAAGGATTGGGAGGTTTTTCTCAAATAAATAGAGTCAAGTCATGGAGAGAGAGAGAGAGACAAGCGGAGAGGAGAGGGAGACACATAGGAAGAATATATAGGATAGAGGGAGAAGTTAAAGAAAAGACCTTTCTTTACTCTCAAGTTGACATCGGAATGCTTACGAGTTACGAGATGACAAGGCTCTTGTTCGCGCGTGGTCCTCGACTTTTTCCCATTTGTACACGTCCCTTGTCCTTCTGGTTTTCTCACAAAGACATTCTGTTTTCCTCCTTGTCTCACACCTATAGACCCATTGTTTTTTCCCTTTCTCCTACTACTATACACGCTCCTATGAACTTTACCGTTGGCGTTGACATTCACAATGTGACACAATTTTTTAAACATGTTTTGCACTAAAAGAAAAGTATATACAGAGGTATACACACAATTTGGAAAAATAACGCTTGGCAGTTATAAAGCTACACCCTAGAAACTGATCTTGCTGATGTGTTCTTAGAACCAACGTACCATCACTACCATCCCGTTTTTTCTTTAAAAAATCTTCAATGGAACCTACGCTGACATTTGTATATTTCATGCAGATCATGTATCTATGTGTATCCATGAAGAAATCAAGAGAGCTTTAGTTTTTCGCCTATAAGATTTACCGTGAGATATTGAATTAAAACATTTTTTTAGAGTCATAGAGTTGCTCCCGTGACATGCATTTCAATTCCACGCCTAATGATTTCATCAGAGCGTAAACATGGACCGGAGAGGTGAGAGAAATTAAATTATACATGTTTTGTTCCGTCTAAAATCCGTAAATTCTTTTATTAATTCTACACGTGTTCATTTTGTTTAGGTTCGGTTACTTTTCCATTATTTGCTGTCTACAATTCGTCTCCCTACCTATAGGACGCAGGCATGTGATTTTATATGTATTGATAAAAATTATGGTGTCATGTGTGGACACTTTTTTAATTCAAAAGGAGGACTGACAGGAAGAACCATATTATAGAGGATGTTGAAGACTGTCAGAAAAAGCCAAGCGTATAGGATAATGAGTGGTGGAGGAGTAAAGGGAAAGATGGATTGAAAACTCAGTCACGACTGGAAATGAATCTGTGCATGTGTATGTGTGGAGATATGCAACAGCTACCGTGTGTGGTGTGTTAATTAATTTTTAAGACATTAAAGACAACAACAACAGAACGGTGTAGAGAAAGGATGCAGTTGAATTTCAAATCAAAAAAGGTAACACCAACGCAAACGTACATAATACAAGCAATAACGCTATATATTTTGACAAGAGACTGATGCAGATGTTCCATTTGTCTCTCTCTCTCTATTCTCTGACTGTGATAAAAATCTCTTATCTCTGTCATAATTAAAGTATGAGTAGAAAACAAATGTATTTTATCATACCCCCTATATTGAAAACGGAAGACCTCCATAGCTATAGTAATGGAGGCATAAGGCATTAAGCCATGTACAAAATTTAACTGTATATGTATAGTGCGTAGCTAGTGCAAGAAACGTAGGATAAATAATCGTGAGTGTAATGTAATGCATATAGTACTAGTAAAAGTAGAGGCAGAATACATTGCATTAATAATAATGTGAAACTATAGTAAATCTAGCCAAGCCTTGAAGGAATGAAAAAGGATTGCATCCCGGAGACTTCATAGGGTGTTCCCGATCCTTTTATAGGCTGAGCATTAGACCATGCCTCCATATGTTTTGAGTCCGCTCAGGTACTACACAGTTTCAATTCCTCAAAGGAACAAGTCAGTTCTACTGACTGAGATGATCCTGACCTAAACTCCAGGGTGCCGGTAAATAAATGACTGGACCACCCCTAAAATAGATTTCTAATCTCTGAACATCTCTATTTTTCTAATGAAAATGTTAGAGCCATCCCACAATATAAACGATGTACAAGGCCTTGGACTTGTTGTTCCTCAAATTCAATTCCTTCCAAAGTTTTCCCTTTCCAATGCATACAGTATAGGATACAACCCTTGGTTTTTTTATTACCTGCTTTTTGCTAAATACTATTTGTACTTGTCCAAGCTTTTGGAAAGGGAGAAAAATGAGCGGTTTCAATATTGAAGGCAACAACAAAATTTATCTTATGCTTTTACCTTATATGAAGACCTACGCATTTGTATTACACTAATGCTTAAACATGCGTTCCCCAACTAATGAAGCCAGCTGCCGAATACACGTTATAGCCTTATCTTTCCCCAGTCTACAACATATTACAAATTACAAGTAGATTTCACCTTCCCTTCCGTCTAATGATCAAGTAACATGATCTGGGCTAACTCGTGTAAAAGCTTCCTCCTCTACCAATACTTTTCTATACACTAAATGCCTATTTATAGTAATTCTTTATAGCTTACAGCGAAGCTTCCCAAGTGCCTTTTTTCAAATATACACAAATTGATCCGATTATACTTCACCCTATACCTTACTTCACCATATTAAATATCTCCATACTTTAAATTCATTTCACCCCGCATCTCTACAGTGGTAAATGCATATTTAATTTACAATAGTCCCATTTAATGACATAATTTATAAATGACAGGCCAAAACTCCATGTTAATTCTTCCGAAATGTGCCTTCATTCAAAGAAGGAAGTGAAGTAAAAGTAAAGCTTGTGTATCTACCACCGTCGACTTTACCTTTTGACAAGAGTCAACCCTAATAATAATGCTCTATGAACAATAACAATAGTTTTCTTCAAAACTGTCCATAAACTTTAGCTACTACTACTATAGAAACTGGTAACCCACACCGTTCGGTTCCTCTCTTGACTTTTCCTTTCCCTCCTCTCCTTATACTCTTGTTGTTATATGTTTGTTTGGTCTGTCTCATACAATGTTTTTGTCCATGAATGTGCGCTCTTTCTATGTTCCTTTTCAATGGAACATTTTCTTTGAATGAGAGATAAGCGAGGCATTAATACCTCTTTAGAGATTCTTCCCCCATTCAAAGTTGAAAATCAAGGTACTAAGTAGGTAAGTGCCCAGGTATGTACGTATGTACGTGGAGTGTCTGTAAAATAGCATAGCTATACGAATACCTTACATCCCTCGTTGTGGACAGTTCAAAAGCAAAGCTTATTCTCACGTGAGTCTTTAGGGAAGTGAGACTTTTCAAGGTATGTGAAGCAAAAAGACTTTTATAGACAATTATTCTAACGTTTTGTTCCTATAGAAGCCTTAGGAGGACCTTTACCCATGGCATAGCTATATATGTATTTAACTCCGTGTATAGTAAACACAGCTGTGACATAAAAGCAAAAGAATTTCCTTACGACGTTCCTTATAGAAATGATATATATTTACTATAGTCAAATGTGTATACATTGGACTCGTTGAGGATGAACGGTTATGGAGCAATCTAAAGGAGAGTAGTGAAGCGTCGAAATGTCGACAAGAGTGACGATTCAGTGGAAAAGAAATTATGTCATCATCACTGCCAACTGAACAATAGTCCATAGAAAAAAGGTCGGAGCTCGTGGAACCGTGACAGCTAGCGCGAAGAAACATATGCATTAAACATATATAGCAGAGAGACGTGAAGCAGGTAAAAAAGATACCGAAATCCTTCGTCCTACTCTTTACCGTTTATATATATATATATCCTTCGTTCCCTGAAAACTACACTAATACTCACGGAGGTGCCTTTTGACGCCAATGCAATCATAGAAGGCACAATGGCTCAAGACACAATTTCGCTCTAGTTTATTTTCACCCAAGCTCAAAGTCTCTTCTTCCTCCCCAAATTTATACTTTATATCTATAACGTGTGACAATTCATGCAATGAAGCTCGTTGACACAGAGAGAATGTACAAGAGTGTCAATATCAGAGCCTCTCCTCCTATCTCTACAAGGGAACAAGCTATTGAATGAAAAAAAGTCAACTCGGGGATAGATTGAAAATTCAATTCCAAAGGTTATCATTATACTTTAGCTTTGAGAAGGAGGAGATGGGAAAAAGTTGGTGAGAATATCCGAAAATTTATTTTTTAAAAAGAAAAATATATAAAAAGCTATACATAGAAAATAAATGGAAAAAAAATGAGAAAAAAATTTCATGGTTCAGTGATGAGGCTTTTCTATATCGCACATCCATAGATATGTAAATACGCCTTTTGTATATACAAAAATGTATGTACTTTTGTATTTATACCAAAATGTATGAAACAGATTCGAGGCGGAGGAATTTACAAGAAATTTTCGCATGACTTTACCCCGGTTTTTTTTTGCATTACTTATACGATTCCAAGCTTGGTGAGGAGGAATGGGAAATTCAAGTAGATCCCGAGTACAGATGCACTTTAGTGCAGCTTGAAAGCTAGCATAAATTTAATAAAATTTTTAGCCTTGTAAATGTCAAAGGGAACGACAAAAACATGTTACAGCAAAAAAATCGAGCTCTTTCTATGAGAAAAAAACTAGGGAGAAAAATTGTGTCCTTGTAAAAAATGTTGTGGATAGAAGGTTATTAAATGTAATGCTTTT
>JAQFXU010003016.1:0-17960 GCA_034693705.1 Spatulosminthurus flaviceps | reverse complement strand
TTGTTTTTTAATTACAGCCAGCACGTATTGTCAACGGAGTAACTGCCGGTGTAAATGAGTTCCCATGGCGGTGCGCTCTGCACAGGCCCTACTACTCACCAATGTGTGGGTCCACCCTCATTTCTCCGAATTACATCCTCACAGCTGCTCACTGTTGCGCTGAATTTAACGTTGCAACCGAACCTATTCAAGTTACTTGTGGCGAGCATGACATCAGGACAAAATCTGAGGCTCCCAGTGTTACCATCAGAGTGGATAAGCAAATTCCACATCCCCAGTACTATGCAAAGAGTCATAACCAGGTGAGATAGAATTTTCATTGTAAACTCCAAAATTGCAAATGTTTTAATTCTGATCTTAACTTTCTATGTAATTTACATTTAGGAACATGATATCTGCCTCCTCCATCTCTCCTCACCAATGCCATACACCTCCGCGGTAATGACCTACTTTGAAAATTGTGTCCACACATTTGCATTCTAAAATTATGCAAGCTTTTTTAAGCATCTCAAATATTTTTGGCTTTCTAATTTCTACTGTTTTTACTCTCACATTTTTAATTCAGATTTCCCCCACTTGTCTCCCCTTTAATAACTGCGGAGACCAGTGTAAGAGTGATAACGCTCCAGTTGTTGCCTCGGGCTGGGGTGTTAATAAATATGAGGGTGAGCCCAATTCCATACTACATAAGGTGGATTTACCCTGTATTTCCAGCAAAACTTGTAATACTACGTACTACAAGGGTATGATTACAAACAATATGCTTTGTACATACAAGAATGGTGTGGATACGTGTCAGGTAAGTGCCGGTTTATTATTGATCTGCAGGTTAGTCAATGTCCGCATGAAGGACGGACACACTTAAAATTTGAAATGTTCTGGTTAATAGGGTGATTCTGGTGGTTCCATTGACTACGCTGGTCCTAATGGTTACTGCTCCATTGGTGTTGTGTCTTGGGGGGATGGATGTGCTGGACTTAATAAACCAGGTGTATATGCCAACGTGGCTAATTACCTACCTTGGATTCAAGCAACAACTGGTGAGACAAATTTGATGGCATATGAGATGCTGTTATAGCGATATATGTATTTCGTTTTTGTAAATTTATTTCGGAATATTAAATTAAATTTCAATAAATTTTATTTTTAGGGGAAAGATTCTGCGGGGATGGGAAATGAGGATGGGAGTTAAGTGAATTCCGGTATCCTGAGTGAATGGACAAATGCTGCGAGACATTGAGAAGAAAATGTTCTAAAAATATTTAAAAATATAAATTCGTCGAAATAAAATTGTTTTCAGATTGACCTCGCATTTTAATTTAAGTTGTTAAGTTGCATTGAAAAATTCGTGCTGGCATAAAATTTCAGTCGTATCGGCTCAAAAATTTAGACCGTCTTCCAAAGCTTGACAAATTCGCGACCTCTTTCGGCATTTCGGTTTGTTGAATACGTAGATAGTTCCAGTAATGAAAACATTATTGTAATTTTCAACTTGGCCGTTGGGGTCGTCGTCCCTCCGAGAGCCAGATGCTCACCAGGGGCGTCTTAGAAGGGCAATGAGCACATTAAAATAAACCATTTAAGCCAGGAAGTCAAATATCTTCAATTTTGTCCCAAATGGTCTCAAATTGATGCATTAAATTAACATTTTTACACTGAGTCAGCCCAATTTACTTGTAAATGCACTGAAAATGAATGAATGGATACAAGAGGAAAATTATGATTTATTTATATAGTTGGAATTTTAAGGGAATTCTTGGTAATAGTTTTTCTTGGTAAAGGGAGCACAAAAGGGCTGAAAAATGTGTCTTAGCAATGCGATCAAAAAAACCGCGGATTTTTTTCTGGAAAAAGTTAACCCACTAGCAATTGTATAGCATTACCTACGGAGTAGTCCGGCAGGGCCGATTTTTATTCACAAAAACTTTATTGTGTGTAAACATAAAAGGTTTTTAAAAGATTTTTTGTAAAAACTTTGATAGGTTTGAGTTTGTCAAGTAAATTAAAAAGGTAGTGTCTCTGTTTCATGTAACAACATCGCAAACTAATCTGACAATCTGACTTATAGAAAATTAGATGGAATGGAGTAAATAGATTTTTTTGAGTCAAGTACTCAAAAAACGTATATGTATAACGTATAACATGCCACATAGTGTAGGAAACACACACACACATGCTATCCAAGAGAGTAAGGTCCTAAATAGGTCTTATACAACACTCATACAGAATAGCTGAAATTTAGAATAGATATACGAATTTTGAGTCTTGTCATTCAACCCATGATTTCTTATTACAGGAGAAATGGACGTTTCTTCTCGGAAATTGTGCACCATTGCTCTCGATTCCTAAAAAATAATAACTCTTTCAACGACTCTCCAGCCTACATGGAACCCAAGTCACGACTACCTCGATGTCTTTTGCTGAAAGCCAACTTGTCCTTCTCACTCTCCATCTTTTCCGTAGTTTCAGATTTGCGACTTTTCTTCTTCTTTCATTGGGCATTTGCATCGCATGTAGTTGCGAGTGGGGTGGACTTACACGTCCCTTCGTTCTGATTCGCACACATCATTCTTTTGGGGAAAGGCGTCGATGTTGAGTGATTCACACTGCACCGGTTGTGTTGTAAACTGTAGCACTTATGGGGAGAGGGTGAATTGGCAATGGTACTGTAATAGTGACAAGGTTTTCACATTTATACACGTACACATATGTAACTGACAACCGTGATCAATATACGATGTTTATGCGACGTGCAATGCACGCATGCAGGAGATGGCTAATAATTTTTCAAAAATTGTAGCAATATTTGTCATTTTTTTTAGCTTCTCAAATTTGACCAATCCATTGAATAACATACTCTTTACATACGTATTGAAGAAAAAATTCCTACATTTCAAAAATGCTCAGTTAATTAGACACACTGCAGCAAGGGGTAGTTCTGCTTTATTTAGATGCATGTAATAAAACCTTTGTTTTATTTTTTTCTCTGCGGGGAAAAATGGCTACAAATATATATCTACCCGTAGTTACCCGGCATAAGTTATAAATAAATTGCATACAATTGTGTAAATTATTTGGAATCCATCGTTCTTCATACGCATTGTTATCAAATTAAGTATATAATGTTTTTGTAAATTCACTCATATTTCTCTAATTTGGAGTGGTTATTAAAATAAAAATATGGGGAAAGCTGGGCACTGCTTTGAAATCGGTGCACTTACCGATTTCTTGAATTTTATTGAGTTTTCAACCAAAATTTGTTTTCTGGCAAAAATGTGGCCTTTATACATAAATAACTACATCCGCACATTTTGCCCCATTATATACAAAAATATTCGACAGAGATTTTTAAGTACATGATTATGCATAAGATTTCTCATGGAGAAGTAAAAGATTAAATGTCTAAAAATAACCACTACAAATAAATAGCCCCTAATTTTACAAGGAATGAAACAAATCTGATAATTACAGTGATTTTGATTTGGACCAGTTTTTTCTACATGTAAAATTTATTTTTTAATCAAGCTTCTAGATGAACCCACTTACAGTTTTTAAATGATGTGACGGTATTTTTTTCTGAAATCAAGCTATTGCAAGTAATTGAAATTGTTGTAAGTATGGAATCAGTGCAAACCTTGAGCTTCATCCTTCAAATCTATTTTACTAAAATGTCACGCAAAATGAAATGGTCTGATGAAAGCAAAATAAAGCTTAACCGCAACTTCAAGTTTCAAATGAATTGTTAGAAACTTTCCTGTTGTAATAGTTTTTAGTGCAAATATTTGTGGAGTGAAATAATTTGTTGCAGATTTATAAAAACAACATGTGCACTGGTTTGATCCAGAAATGGAAATTGCATGACACCATGGCAGTGTAATAAAAGGAGAGCGTGCAAGGACAAAAGCCAAAACTGACAGTTTGCAAAATCCTGCAATAAAAACTTTGTAACTTCATAACATGGAAGATAAGTGCTGTGTACATGTAATTAACTAAATGTGCATTACAATGTTACTATTGCGCATTAAGAGTCATATGAGGGCCTAAGAATCAAACTGGAATAAGTCCATAATTTTGGAAAATATTTTTTTTCAAAAAATGTTAGTGTTATGGGAGGACTTTTCACCATGTGAACCATAGTGTTGATATGTACCTCTATCATGCTGCGAAACCCCCAGAAAGATCCGCTTCAGAATCAAACTGGAACAAGTCCACTTTTGTTTCAGAATCAAAATGAAATAAGTCCATTTAAGACAGATTTTCATACAAGGGAAGGGGTGAACTAGGGGTCAGATTTTTATGGAATCACTATCGAGATATCATTTTATCCATATTATAGCGTTTGACATCGTAAAATAATTTTCCGTGCAATATTGGTGGCAACAATACTGAAGCTCATTTCAGTCATTCCAAAGCATTCAAAATCCCAGTTTAGGCTAAACTTTAAGGGTGCATTTAATTAAATTAATTTCTTAAAGTGAGCTAAATGCACTCTTAGCATCCTTATTCATTTTCACTGCCATGTCTTACACATATGTTTTTGAAATTATTTTGAAATTTTTACATAACCCTATCATTACCATTTAACATCCATCTTACATGTACAATGGATTTAATTTTTAATAGTAATAATTAAGGACATCTAATGTAAAAGTTCTTGCTGATGTGGTTGTATCATGTGAAAATAATTTTTGGTTTTAATTTTTCTCAATTGATATTCAACAATATGAATAAAATAATTAAAAACCGTTTATGGTGTGGGATAATGTAGGACTTCCGAAAATTTGCCTTTCATTGGGCATTGAAGTATTTTTTACAATCATCACATGTGGAGTACCTACGTCATGAAAGAAATGTTGTTGTTTGCGGTTTTTGCGGTTCCTGTAAAATTTGCTGAAGTGAACTTATTCCAGTTTGTTTCTAATGTCCTCATATTATGTACTTTATAGCACATTTTTCTTCATATTCGAACTATTGCTAAATAGGCGTTTTAATCAAATTCATTTGAACAGCCAAAATTAACATATCTGTTCACTATAACTACAGTATGGCTCAATGGTCTTGGGGAATGATTCCTACTTGGAATGCTGGAGGTAATGGTTCAAATCCCGGGTGCCCCTTCAATTTTTGCTGCAAATAAATACTTTAATTTGATTTTTCCCAATATTAACCAACGCATAGGAATTTATTTATAATACTGCGATCTTTTTCATTTTTTTCATTTTGTGTTGTCAATGATAAAATGTCCACAAAATAATTCTCACTGGTACAAAACCGGTCGACATACATTGAATAATATAACAAAGTTTAGTAGTCAACTTGGGAAAACATCCCTTGCTCTACTCATAAGCACAAAAATTGTAAGTTCCATAAAAATCTATGTTGCAGATGAAGGTAGAATTATTCTAAATAATGCTCGTGGAAATTTACCTAAATTGGAAAGGTAACCTTCAGAGACAAAAGCTTAGACAGTTAACAAAAATAAACAAGGACATATATGGACAGCTTTTAATTCATGAATGCACTCTTGCTCACAATTTAAACAACTTTTTTTGAATTAATCCCTTACAGAAATCGCTTTTAGTGAAGATACCCATTGAGCCCAGGCATATTGAACATTTGAGTAGAGCACTTTCGCACTTTCCACCTGTTTTTTATTTGCCCCAGTAATTCATTTTCAAAGAGAATAATTAATGGAATTAACCACCGCCACGAGCTTAAATTAAATAACGAGGATGAACACAATGAAACTCAAAATCCTGCAGCCATCTCACCTTTGAAATTGGATGGTGCAAATTCAGGAAAAACAATTTTTGCGGTTTATCTTTATAAATCCAAACTTTCAAGTTCAACCTACATTTAATAAAACATTGATTTAAGTACACATATCCAGGGTATAAATACCCACCAAACATCTCCTGCACTTCAGAAGATCTCAATTTGTTGTCAAATTATTCTCGAAAAATTAAGTTCATTTTAATTTTCAAAATGACTCTTTTCTTGGTTATTTCCATTGTTGGGGTCGCCCTTTGTGAAGTAATCGTCGAGGATTCGTCCGAAGTACGACCGCTCATCCCCGTTTCACCTGAGTGGATGCCAACCATTGTCCATACCCGGGAAGGCGTTTCCCAAGCAAATCACTTAGAAACAAGATCTAGCGGCAGTAATCAACGCAGATTTTCACAACGTTTTAGCATTCCAAGTCTCGACAGTCCATGGTCTTTCGACTCTTACATGGATTGTGATGATTGCCATTATACCTTCGACTCTCCTGTGGGATCAAAAATCATCCTCAATTGCACAATCTTCGATGTTAAACATGCCGAAAAAGTTTATTCTGATGGATTAAGCGTCTCTCAGTCCGGGAACACTGATGACGGCTCCTTCCGAACCATCTATTTTAATGGGCATTTGGTCATTTCATCCATCTCAAATTCTATGGAAACTAAATTCGTCTCGAGATCCCTACATAGGCCTGGAGATTACCGACGCCATTGCGAAGTTAGGGCTGTGACTCAAACTCCTCCCACAACCACTGCTCCTTCTACAACCCCAACTGCCACCCCTACTACAACGACGGACGCCACTACTCCAGCCCCTTCCACAACGGAATCCACTACTACAACCACTTCCACAACGGAACCAGCTACTCAAGCCCCTTCCACAACGGAATCCACTACTACAACCACTTCCACAACGGAACCAACTACTGAAGCCCCTTCCACAACGGAATCCACTACTACAACAGAATCCACTACTGAAGCCCCTTCCACAACGGAATCCCCTACTACAACCACTTCCACAACAGAATCCACCACTCAAGCCCCTTCCACAACGGAATCCACTACTCAAGTCCCTGCTTCCACTACGGAATCCACTACTCAAGTCCCTGCTTCCACTACGGAATCCACTACTCAAGTCCCTGCTTCCACTACGGAACCCACTACTCCAGCAACAACTCAGCCAGCACCGACAAATTGCACATGTGGGGCCAGAAAAAGGGTAATATTTTGTATAAACTTCACTATACGTAATACAAAAACATTATCCATAAATCCTCCATGTCCTTCACGGAAATCATTATTTATTTTTAACAACGCAACGTAGTTAAACATTTTTTATACCAATATGGCTGAGTCAATCGAAACATTCTTTGCCTCCAAACAAATTCCAGCAGGAATAAGTTCGCCAACTTGTCATTTAAACCAATCCAATAAGCGTTTTCAATTTTAATTATTAAGGGACATAACGGCCAAACTTGCCCGATGCCTTGCTGTCACCGAGATTTAATCGGTTTAAGATTGTATAAAGTTAATATTTTACCCAGGAATAATTAACAAAATATTTTTTATTCAATTAAAGCCGGCACGTATTGTCAACGGAGTAACTGCCGGAGAAAATGAGTTCCCATGGCGATGCTCTCTGCAGAAGGGAATTGAGACGCCCATCTGTGGAGCCACTCTTATTTCTCCAAATTACATCCTCACATCTGCTCAGTGTTGCGCCAAGTTCCAACTCCAAACCGAAAAAATTACAGTTGGTTGCGGGAGCCGTGACGTGCGTACATTCAAAAAGGCTAAGGCTGGTGTCATCAAAGTCGATAAAAAAATTCCACATCCCTCGTATAAATATGAAAACGATGTGAGATAGAATTTTCATCTTTTTAGCTCGTTTGATCAAATTAATTCTGATTTTACTTTATTGAACAATTATTTCTAGGATAATGATATCTGCCTTCTTCATCTCTCGTCGCCAATGAGATATTCCGCCGAGGTATGATGATCTACATTGAAAATAGTTATTTCTACATATTTGAGTTCTAAAAATTTTTCATCCGTCTTTCATATCCTGAATTATTTTGTAATTGCTATTTTTAGTAAAATTTATGTCTAATATTTTCTTTAGATTTCCCCCGCTTGTCTCCCCTTCAATAATTGTGGAGACAAATGTAAGGGTGATAACGTTCCAGTTGTTGCCTCAGGCTGGGGTGCTACAGCACACAAGGGTAAATCGGTGCCGATACTCCAAAAGGTGGATTTACCCTGTATCTCCAGCAACACTTGTAAAAAGTACTACAGCCCAGGAAGTGTTACTGATAATATGATTTGTACATACAAGAAAGGTTCAGATACTTGTACGGTAAGAGGAACTTTATTAATGAATCGAACATTTTTCCGCGGTGAAGACATACTTTAATTTTGGAATTTTTGGGGAATTTCGGTATTAGGGTGACGGGGGTAGTTCCATTGATTTCGCTGGTCCGAATGGCTACTGTGCGATTGGGATTGTGTCTTGGGGTAGTACAGACTGTGGTAGATCTGGTGAACCAGGTGTATACACCAATGTGGCTAATTATCTTCCTTGGATTCAGAAGACTACCGGTAAGTCGTGGGGATGGCATAGGACATACATCAAATTGACGTATTTTGTTTTTGTAGATTCAATGGGGAAATTAAATGTCATTAAATTTTAATTTTAGGAGAAAGATTCTGCGGAGATGGGAAATAAGGACGAGTGTTAAGTGAATTACGGCATCCCACACATGGGTTCACAAATCCTACGAGATATGGAGAAGAATATGATCTAAAAATATTTAAAAGTATAAATTTGTTTAAATAAATTGGTTTCAGATTTAGCATCAAATTTGCATTATGGCCTAGATTATATGATTACATTGAAAAGTTCATACAGTGCGGAGTCAAGGACTGAAGCCCCCCCCCCAAACAGCCTTTTATTTTCAGATAAACCCCTGTATATCTCAAAAATTATAATTTCGGGGAAATAAAATTTATTTCAGATGCAATATGCATAATCTAGTGTTGCAGTCGAAAATTCATACAGAGGTATTGAGAGGGTCGCAGCCCATTAAGTGCGTTCTATATTCAGAAAGACCGTCTCATATCTCAACATTGTACTTTACATGAGGGCTTTGGTGGTCCTAATGCTGTTGTATTGGCTTGCGTCTGACTTTTGAGCTCAACACATACGTCCTCCTATTGCTGACCATATGCATGGGAATGGGAATGTGAATTCCAAAAACCCAGGCGATTAACAACGAAGTCAGGGGCGGGGGGTACAAACCACAACTTGTACCCCCGGATATTGAATTTTCAAGACCATATGTACACATGTACATGAACATGTTCAGTTTAATGACAATTTTAGAGAAAATTGGCTGATTTTTTATCAAAAATTATTGTAAATAGGCAAAAATAGTGTGAAATTTGAGATAACTAGCAAACTATTAAGACGAAATTAAAAATTTTGGTATAAATTGTAGCAAAATAGTATAAAATACGCCATTTTTCATTATTTTGTAAAATTTCTGGGGGATACAGATTACATGCTTGTACCCCTCTGGGGTTTTACTGGGGGGTACACTGTACCCCTTGTACCCCCCGTTGTTAAGCCACTGCAAAAACCCTATTGCCCATAAGCACAAAAACCATGTAAAATGCCACGGTTTTTGTCAAAACTGGCATTTAAACAATTTTCGAGATACGATCATATGTATATCTATAATTTGGTGCAGTTATTGAATAAAAATACGGGGCCACAGGGTATTCCGGTGTTTTTATTAATTTATAGCATTTTTATGCATTATCAACAAAAATATCTTTGTTTGGAAAATCTTATCCCTAATTTTGTACATTACCACTTATCAGTCATGTATGCATAGTTTCTGTACGAGCATGCATACGAAAATGCCAGCGTTGTACATAATAACATGTAATAACAAAATATTCTAATTAAATTCCACACGCAAACAATTGAACAGAAATTACTATTATATATTATATTTGTCTCAACGCCCTAAAGGAATGATTCTTGCTTGAGGTGCAGGAGCTGCGATGTGCTCAAATCCAGGTGGAGCCCTCAATTTTTCCTGATAATTAGGGTAAATTAACTTTATGTGCAGTGCAAACTGGTTTTGGCTTAGTTTTTTCTACATTTAGGGGTGAATTTTTTATAGCTTCTAAGTACATCCAGATACAATTTTTAAAGGATGTGATGGAAGTTTTATGCCCTACCATGATCTGAAATCTGAAAGAAACTGTAAACGCATTGTGCATGGAATTATTACTACATTGTACATTGTACTCGGAAGGCGATAATTTGAATGCAATGACCGAAACCTTGGGCTTCATCCTTCAAATCTAAAGCTATTAAAATGTCACATTAAATGAAATGGTCTGATGAAAGCATTCTAAAGCTTAACCGCAACTACAGGTTTCAAATGAATTGTTAGAAGCTTTCGTGTTGTAAAAGTTTTCAGTGCAAATATTTGTAGAGTAAAATAATTTGTTGCAGATTTAGAAAAACTACATGTATAATCCAGAAATGAAAATATCATGACAATGTAATAAAAGGAGAGCGTGCAAGGACAAAAGCCAAAACTGACAGTTTGAAAAATCCTTCATAACTTTGAAGATTCCGACTGTTTTGCAAGCTGTGTATATAACTGCATTGCAATGTTATTCATTTACACATTTTTCTTCATGTTCGACTTATTAATAAATAAGCCATACTTTTTAATAGAATTTATTTTAATAACCTAAACTTACATGTCATTTCTCCTTTACTAAGACTCAATGGTCTAGGGTTAAAAATCCTGTTTTGGGTGAGCTAGGTCCCGGTTTGGTTGAGCCGCCTTTAATTTGCTAAAGTGCTCATTGAAATTATTTAAACGATCTATTTTAAATTCCTTTTTCATACTTACTTTTAAAATACCAACGGTAACAGTTCCAGAAAAGATTCTCATTTATGCAAACCCTGTCTTCATACATTGAATCATAATGCCCACTACATTAGTCATCATGGGAAATCTTTCCCTGCCCTACAAAATGCATAAGTTCCGTAAAACATGCTAGCGATGGCAGATTGATTCTAAACGATGCATGTGGAAAATTACCACAATTGGAAAGGTAACCTTCACAGGCAAAAGTTTTAACAGTCGCCAAACATAAACGAGAATATGACTGAACAGCTTTGAAATCACAATTGCACTCATGCTCACTTAAGTTTAAACAACTTTGTTTCAAACTTGTTCAAACTACTTCCCTTACAGAAATTACTTTAAATGAAGATGCCTATTATGAGCCAAGGCAAATTGAACATTTGAGTTGAGCACTTTCCACCTGTTTTTTATTTGCCCCAGTAATTCATTTTCAAAGAGAATAATTAATGGAATTAACCACCGCCACGAGCTTAAATTAAATAGCGAGGATGAACACAATGAAACTCAAAATCCTGCAGCCATCTCACCTTGGAAATTGAATGGTGGAAATCCGGGAAAAACAATTTCGTGCGGTTCATCTTTATAAATCCAACCCTTTAAGCTCATCCTACATTTAATTTTGCATTGATTTATGCAAATAAACCCAGGGTATAAATACCCACTCAAAATCTCTTGCAATTCAGAGGAACACAATTTGTTGTCAGAATATTCTCAAAAATTGAAGTTCATTTTAATTTCAAAATGAAACTTTTATTGATTATTTCCATCATTGGGGTTGCCCTTGGTGAAGTAATCGTCGAGGATGCGACGGTTGTAAGACCGATCATCCCCGTTAATCCTGGCGGTGAGACAATCCTTGTCGAACCGAGGGATGACGATTCCCACCCAATTCTCGTTGAACCAAGACTTGACGGTTCAGCTGTAAACCGCGTTGAACCAAGAGCCTTCTTTGTTCCTCACGTTGAAGACAAACCCCCAATGCAAGACTACGTTAAACCCGCAGTCACTAGACAATTTTACAGCTCGGAAAACGTTAGCCTGCCAAGTCTCTACAGTTCGTATGAAATCAACGAGTCCAAGAAACTGAACGGCGAATTCCGTTACATCTTCGACTCTCCTGAAGGATCAAAGATCACCCTCAATTGCACCGTCTTGAATGTAATCGACACAAAAAATGTTTTTTCTGATGGATTAAGCGTCTCTCAGTCCGGGGGCAACGATACTGGCTCCTTCCGAACCTCCTATGGGAATGGACATTTGGTCATGTCATCCATCTCAAATTCTCTGGCCATTAAATTCTTCTCTGGATCCCAACGTAGGTCTGGTGACTTGGGACACTCTTGCAAAGTTATTGCAGAGCCTCAAACTCCTCCCGCAACCCTAACTCCGGCAACAACCACAATGCCAACCGATAGTCCAGCCCCCTCCACAACAATGGCTCCTCCAACAACAACTGAGCCAGCATCGAGAAATTGCACGTGTGGAAAGAGAAGTTTAGTGGTAATATATTAAATCTCCTTCACTTTATACAAATAGATAAATGCCCGCATACAAATCCTCCCTTATTTTTAACACGTGCGTAGTTTTACATACGAATTATATTAATACGTCAAAATGGGCACAAATGTTACTTGTTAATTCCAACGGCATTGGGCAAAATGCGGGTTACATCGGTCGTAATGTTACCTATTTTGACCAATGGCAATGCTTTATTCCCTAAGTCTACTGCTCCTTTAAACCGACGTGATAAACGTTCATGTTTCATGAGGGCTATATAACGGCCGAAATTGACCGGTGCCTTGGTCAATTTCGGCTCCTCCCGGTCACCCTTATTTAGGGGATTCTATATTGCATAAGGTTAATGAGTAAACCAGAAATAATTAGCAAAATATTTTTTATTCAATTACAGCCATCAATAAATTTGATCCCATACAACGTCGATGTAAATGAGTTCCCATGGCGATGCACTTTGCAGGATGGAGATTCCACTATATGTGGAGCCACTCTCATTTCTCCAAATTACGTCCTCACAGCTGCTAGCTGTCTCCATTCCTGGAGGTTCAGAGCCAACTTTTACACTGTTAAATGTGGACACGATTATGACACAAGGTGGGTTCACAACGAGGCCTTGACTGTTACCATCAGTGTTGATAACTACATTCCACATCCCCAGTACGGATCTAGTAACCACAGGGTGAGATAGAATTCATCTCTTTGAAAGGTTTCAATTCTCATTTTACTTTATCGAACATTAATTTTTAGGAACATGATATCAGCCTCCTCCATCTCTCCTCGCCAATGAAATATTCCTCTGAGGTATGATGATCCACGTTGAAATTCTCATTATTGCATGTATTTTTAATTGGTATTTCTTATTGCAATTTTTTGTCCATTCTTTAATTTAGATTTCCCCGGCTTGTCTCCCCTTCAATAATTGTGGAGATCAGTGTAAGGGTGATAAAAATGAAGTTTTTGCCTTAGGCACTAGGTTCGGAAATAGATGGGGTCGACTACAGAAGTTGGACTTACGCTGTACCTCCAGCGAAACATGTCAAAAATCTTACTCGGATACTTACGATAATACGAGTGTTACAAACAATATGATATGTACAGCCACGGAGATAGATTCTAGAAGGGTAAGTGCATTTTTTGATTGTACAGATTAATTTGTTTCGCATTTTGGTTAGATGTATAAGTTCTGAATTCTTCTGGCAATTTACGTAACAGGCTACTCCTGGTGGTTCCATTGATTTCGCTGGTCCGAGTGGTTACTGCGCGATTGGGGTTTCGTCGTATTTCATGTACGGTACTAGTGTACATGCCAACGTGGCTAATTATCTACCTTGGATTCAGGACACAACCGGTGAGTCAATATTGACATGCGGATTGAGAAATTTCGTTTCTGCAAATTCGTTTTTGAAAATTAAATTAAATTTCAATAAATTTTATTTGTAGGAGAAAGATTCTGTGGAGATGGGAAATAAGAACGGGAGCTTAGCAAATTCCGGTGTTCTATATACGTCATTCATTAAGACATTGAGGTTTCAAAAAATGTTATTTTGGCGAAATTAAATTCTTTCCAGATTCAATTTGCTTTATGATCTATGTTTTGCGCCATAACTGCATTGGAAATTTCAAATACTGCGGTTGTGAGGGTAGCAGCCCATTATGTGCCTTTCATATTCAAAAGGACCCTCATATATTTTAATATTGTACTTTACATGAAGGATTTGGTGGTGACACTACATTTGTATTTGCTTACATCGTACTGTTGTACTCAACAAATGGCCTGCTATGACATAACAGATTATACGTATTGGGTAGCTTTGCTAGTCCTATGGGTTCAAAATATTAGTACGGATAGGCTGAAATATTGGTACGCATGAAGTGATATTTGACAAACAATAAGTAGTGATATTTCCCAGAATATTTTAGGACAGCCTTTGAATCTGGTTTGACAATATGCAAATTTCGTTACCTTGTAACGTCTTTGTGAATTTCTTGAATGATTCTGGAACGTTTAACCACCGCACCACGGCAATATTCTTTAGAGCCCCGGCTACTCACTCTACAGCACCTTTACGATAGCTTCTCCTAACCGTGCGAGTTCGACATCGGGTAATTTGTAGTTTTACATTTCAGTCTTTTCAGTCAAAAGTTTGAGTGGCTTTAATCGGATTATATGGGTATCTATTGAAATTTTCCCGAAACCTGGCACAGCTATAAATAAATTGCACACAGTTATGTGAATTATCTGGAGCTCCTTTATCGACCTAAAACGATTCGTCAAATTATGTATTCGAGTTTCTATAAATTGTGTCACGTAATCCAGGTAAAATTAATCTTATAATGTATTCGAGTGTTTTTTCGAAACTCACAGAGATTTCAATAATTTGAAAAATCCCGAAGTCATGTGTCAATGTATACTTTCCAAAGTCATTGGATTCCACTTGAAAACGAATATTTCTGCGTTGTGCTGGACTCCCACGGTTAAATTGAAGTCGAAAGCAGATATTCTCGTGTAAAATGTTTAATCAAATAATCTAATTAAACTTTTTAGTTAAATTCCACAAGCAAACAATTGATCGGATATTTTTTTAACAATGACGACTACAAACAATCGTCATACATATACCTTCATTTTTCCCCCAAATAGTTCAAAAATGATGCTTTAAATTAATATTAAAACGTTAAATCCACCCAATTTACTTGTAAATGTCTTGATGATGAATGTATACAAGGGGAAAATAATCATGGATGCTTATAATCGAAATTTTAAGGAAAATCTTGGTAATAATTCTTGTTTGTAAAGGGCTAAAAATGTGTCTTTGAACATCTCAATCTCAAAATGTGATAACTTTGTCTGATCCGTTTTCAAGTTTTCCTGTGACAACGTATTGGTTGGGAACTATAGAGAGTGTTTGCAGATCATTGGACCATTGCTTCAAAAATTATTTTTAGGATCACTTTAACCTATCATATCGCAAATGAATGGGTCGAATATTTTCTCCAGAATTTTCTGGCTACAAGGATGTCCCTTTTGTTGTAAAATATTCCAAATTACTAGCTTTTTTATATGAAGCTCTGTAAGCAGAATTTTGGAATATTTTCGCAGAACGAGTTTTTTCAGTTTAAAAATTCTATACAATTGCTTATGTGGTTGCACGCAAAAATTTGCCATTGCAACAGGTGATAAAGTTGGTTAAACCATCATTTTTTGTTTTTATACGGTTGAATTTCCTTTATCCCGTTTTTTTAGCTAGATTTTTCCCGAAAAAAGTTAAAAATTTCATAATATCATGCTCTTTCAGCCAAAACTATTTGAAACAAAAAATTTATTTAAAAGACAATACTTTTCTATCATTTCATGAAATGTTAGTGCTTTCCGAATCAGGAAGAATTTATTTTTGAAAATCGGATTTTCAAACCTTAAACCAAATTTTATTTCGGGGCTGTAAAAATTGATCTGTTGATTTTATGAACAACCTTACTGTTCGGCTAGATCTAGTAGATCCGCGTTGAAAGCTGAAATTTGAGAGTATAGTTGTGTCCCCAAATTTCGTCCACTTTCGACCCGATACGGTGTAGTTTTGTTACTGGAAATATGTTTTCAGTTAGTTTTTCTTTTAGTGCTTGCCGGGCATTTTGACAACTAGTTGAAATTTTCGTAAGTTTTTTTACGGTACGGAAGAAACCACTCACATAGAAACCGTTTGATGCCATTGAAAGGGATAAGCATTACGCTGTAGGTTTATCCGTTTTACGGAAGAAAAATTTTACGGACGGGTTCACACCCTTAAGAAAAAAATTAGCAGCGGTGGTCTGCAACACGCCCAGTAAATGAAAAAATGCTCAAAATATATTCTTATTTTTTAAGGAAATAATTCACTAAAAATTTTTGTCCGCGGTGATCATCCACGGAAGATAATTGTTTTTAGGGAAAATCAAATAGTAAAATGTCTCCACAATGCAGTCACAAAAATTACTCTGGATTTTTCTCTGGAAATATTTAACGCACTACACACTAGACTTTCCCTCTGTTTTGTTCAGTTCATTTCACTATTTCTTGAAATAAATTTTAAAATTATTTCATCATTGCATGAAATGGAAGATTTCAGGATTTTATTTACTGCTTCACTTAAAATTCAAATTTTGGACGAAAAAATTGTATTAACAATTTGTACATTTATATTTTTATATTAAAATGAAGATTTGTTTTCAAATGTTTACAAAGTCGCAATCTCTTTCGGCACGGATCTTGCGTATCTTGCTCAAAACCATTCTCTCAACTTTTCCTGTCTTTCCAATTGGTAGGTCATTCAATACAATGAGGCCACCTCGGAGCCTTTTGTATGAGGCTACGTTTTCTGAAAATTTCAGAAATAAATAATGAAACAGTTTTATAGGAGCTATGAAAAATATCTAGAAAAGGTCAGTGTAAAAACATAATTGCCGACGCAGAAAAAACTTTCTCTGATTTGATTAAAAATTTAAGTGCCATTTGTGTAGCGGCGAATATAGTCAGCAGAGGCATTGGGATCTTTGAGGGTAATAAAAGCCGTGGGAATGCTGTCCCCACTTTCTGGATCCGGTACACCCACCACGCACACATGACTCACTGCTGGATGACGGTGTATAATATTTTCAAGCTCGCTGGGAGAAATCTATATAATATAGTGAGTAAGTCCATGGGGAATATGCAAGCCCAAAACATCATATTTTTTAAAATTAGTCATTTTCTGCAAAATTAACGTGTGCTGGGTGGCATAACCAACGGCGTTGGAAATTTTGTAATAGTCTAAGCGGTTACGGAATTACGGCCAAAAACGCCATTTTTTGTATTTAAGTCTGTATCTCCCGAACCAATGGGGCTCTTTGACTCATTTTTGAACTCACATGCTTAGAAACATGTTTTTCAGTGCAGGATTTCACCGTTTTTGGAAATTTTGAAAAATGGCTGAAATATAGGGGACAGAGTAGAAATTAGTCTAAATATGAGGCTTATTAAAATGCGGTAGAGACTGAATTTGCAACAACTAAAACAATTCTGAAAATTACGGTACATTTTTACGGCACTTTGTTTTTCCTACATGTACGATTATATTTTTAAATAAAGCTATTAAATCCACTCACATTTTTGAAATGATCTGACCTTAGCTTTTTCATTGTGTGTCCTAAGCAGATCTGAAATCAAGCTATTGCAAGTAGTTTCAATTGCGGTGAGGTGAGTATGGAATTAATACAACATTGTTCGCTGAAGGTGATATTTTAAAGGCAAAGGTTAAAACCTTGGGCTTCATCCTTCAAATATAAAGTACTAAAATGTCACACTACATGAAGTGGTATGATGAAAGCATACTAAAGCTTAACCGCAACTTCAAGTTTAAAATGAATTGTTAGAAACTTTCGTATTGTAAAAGTTTTCAGCGCAAATATTTGTAGAGTGAAATAATTTGTTGCAGATTTAGAAAAATATCATGTGCACTGGTTTAATCCAGAAATGAAAATGTCACGATTCTGGAGCGTGCAAGGACAACAACCAAAACTGATAGATAATCGTGCAACAAAAACTATGCAACTTCATAACTTGGAAGATTCCGACTCTTTTCCAAGCTGTGTACATAACTGCATTGCAATGTTATTCTACATAAGGAGCTCATAACATACTTTTCTTCATGTTCGACTTTTTACTGAATAGGTCATACTTTTTTAATAGAATTTATTT
>JAQFXU010003015.1:0-17960 GCA_034693705.1 Spatulosminthurus flaviceps | reverse complement strand
AAATAGTCGTCCTGAAATCCCACTATTTTCATTCAAATGGAATCCGTCGAAATATTTAACGGTTTTTTCCCACAGTGCATCTATACATTTTAGCTAAATAACTTCAAGGGTGAGGGCCCAGGGCTTTATTTTTATTTATCAATAATTATTTACGTGGGCTTTACTTTCCGTCTCTACTGGGACTCTTGGGACATTTAGGCTAAGGATTAATGTAAGACAGGGTGATGCCCTATATATTATAGACAAAAATAAATTCAGGAGGACTAGGAGGAGTAATGTTGATGGTAAATATTATGATTGATGATATGGGGCGTGAAATATAGTTTTTAAAGATCATATGAATTAAAAGTTATATTTTTAGACTGAAAATTGTTAATGATAAAATAATTTTTTAAAAATAACATTGTGATTACGGAATCCAATATTTGGTAGTAAATCAATTATTACAATATTATTAATGAGCGTTAAATAGAGATTATGTTGACATTATCGTAGGTCTGTTCTGATGTATGTAAGTGCAGATGGCAAATTAAGCAATTAAGTAATTCAACAAACCAGTTGGTTTCGTCGATATAGAGTTGCTGTTGCTACTATACTATAAACGATAAATTGGTTATCAAATTATTTACTGCTGCAAGGAAGGATATTATGTTCTTTAATGCGGAGTCTAAGGAATGGATAAGCAAGTAGTAAGTATGGCTATGGCTAGTATGAGAATGAAATTAACCTTACTCAGAGGTTCTCATTTATTATGATTGGTAATCTCTATTAGCGGAAGTATATAGATAATACGAATAAAATGCACAATTTATTTAAAGAAAACCATGTCCCCGATGTACTTGAAAGCAATGTAATTATTTTTCTCTAAGAGGATTATTACCGGTAAGTAGGGTAAGTACTTGTATATGTTAAATGGCAGTATTTTCATTTTCCAGATGAGGCGATTCAGACTAAAGCAAGGCTAATAGAATCATAGTTCCATTAGCCTTGGACTAAAGTATAGTTCTGTGGAGGCTTCACCCCTAAAAGCATTTCTCTCTGGTTATAAATTAAATGAGCCTAACCTTTGCACGCGCACACGCGATGTTATTTTCCTTGACGTGTATACACTATGGACAGAAGTTAAATAGAATAGAAAAAATCTGATCATGTCATTTTATGCTACTGATCCACGGTCCACGACTGTTGCTCTGGTTTTTGAATAATTTTTGATATGATGCACATTTTACTGGAAAAATATGATTTGGCGAAATTTTCAATTTGAATATTTTAAATGTTTTCTTCCCGCATTCTAGACATGCCACATTCTGCGTGTAATAAAAGAATGAGGTATCTCAATAAGGTTATTACAAATTGCAAAATACGGATGAATGGATGGATGGACAGAGTAGCAAGAAAATGAGGCTACGAATAGTGCGTATGTAATATGTATGTAGTGGAGAAAATAAAAAAATAAGTACAAGCGGAGAAAGCAATAAGGTAAGTTTGTATGAAACGAAGCGATATCACTCGCTGACTTTTTATTTCAAAAGTATTATTTTTATTTGAAGTGTACAACATGAAATTTAGAGTGGAAATTTTTCCGAATAGTTTCTATTTCTTCCCTTAAAGAAAATCTCCTGGAGGACTTGATTTCACAACAATTTAATTGATTGTGAGAGAGGCAAAAACGAATGAAATGGTAGTAGGAAAATGTACATACTGGGGGTATTGTCATTTCCTTATGAGGTTCTTCTAGCTTTATCAAAATATGGACGCAAAGGAGTTGAGACTTGGAATAGGTACATGTTTGAGAGGTAACAGTTATTTTTTTCGAAAAGTTTTCAAAATCCCTTATTTTTTTGTAAAGGGAAAAGTAACTTCCTACACATACAGAACAGACGGGGGTACGATTACTTACTTAACTCACAACCGGAATGGGTTCATGGTGATAGTCATCCGGTGGCAAATCATTATGGTAAATATCCTCTCCCAATATGTCTTCAGCCTCATCCTGATCATCAAATTCATCATCAAAGTAAAACCGGTGAGTGTACTCCGAAAGTACATCACAGCTAAGGAGTATATCCTTTGAGTAGCCAGCTTTCTCCAAAGTTGATTTCCCTTTTGCAATCTCAACTCTATCGGGATGGACGAACCAAAACCGATGATTTTTATTTGATGGAATTTCAAATAAATATTGAAATATTAATTTATGTCTATCCATCTCATCCGACAGGAGAGTAACTGCTTCATCTGATGATATTACGGGGGAATTAAAGTCTATAATCGCTGTTGCATAGCTTGGATGCTGAGAAATACTTATGATGTGTTCTATCATGACCCCTATGTCCAGTCCAAAACCACAATCAATTAAAATTAGGTTTCTAAGCTTCATCGTTTGTTCTAAAAGTACTGGAACATCTTCTGAACTAATTAGAAATCCATTAAGTGTCAAAGATATCAGGCCAGTGGGAATCTTTGAAATATTGAGAAGTTCCGGTCGACTTAATTGGCTTCTTGTTTGAGAGTGTCGGACTAGTTCTAGATTTCTCAAATTGATGGCTTCATCTAAATGACGGAAATCAAAGGGAAAGTAGCCCTCCATGCCCCATAGTGTTACTATCACACTCTGCAGCAGTATACTTGCATTAGGATTGACTGGACAGAAAAAATCTGATCGCAGTCGCATGGCACAGGATATGCTAATTTCCAACATTTGTAGTTTTGTTTGTTGACGGATAAACTCCTGCCAAATGGAACATCTAGGACAAGTTAGTTCTGTAGCATTTAATGTAAAAACTTCTAGTTTGACATTTTTCATATCCGCCAGGTCGAATTCTGATAAGCCGGGACAGATATGAGGTCCGACATAGTGATTGGACACACAACATTCAGCCTCCATTGTAACATCTAAAGAGCGCAAAGTCCTCCAATGTTTAGTGACAAACCGTAATATTCTAATTGAGTAGGCTGACTGAATATTTGGATAGACAGTATTGCACATTGCGATTGAGAGTGATTCCAAATGTGGGAAGAATTGAACGCAGAGAGTGTCAAAATTGTCCAACATGAACTGTTCCATTTGATTGCTGAGAACATGAAACTTGACCCTAAGACTTTTTAGGAATGTCCAATGAAGCGATGGAATTGGACGGATAAAGGCACTGGTGTTTAGTGTGGCCGCTTTTACAGATCTGTACCGAGACAAATGAAGAAACGTTGGAAATGATACGGCCCCTAAATTAACTGCTTGTACACTTCCTTGTGTCTGTTCCGGGTCTGTATTGACATTGGAGTAAGGAAGCAACTCGGTCATTGTCATCTTCCAAGGTAAGTCCTTTTCGTCGTTATCAATGGTGAGGAGCTTTAGGTACGGAAACGGTATCGATACACTGTTGGGAGTCAGTGGAGCACTGCTGTTATTCATTACTACGGAAAAATCAGCGAAATTGTCCACCTCCTCCAGTAGCTTCAAACACACGCACCGTAACTTAAGAAGTTCCGATTGATATAAGAAAGTGTATATCTTTTCCCTCACCTGAAATAAAAACCAAATGAACGTGCTAGTCATATGAGGATTCATGTAATGCTGTTTTTGTAAATCCTACGACCGTGTAGCGCATTACCTTTTGTTTACACATTTTTTCCTTGCATAAAGGAGAGAAATTAGCAAGCATTTGTTTTCAATCGTACTCTAATTTGTTTTGCAAAATAAACTTAAAAACTCACGCTTACCAAGGAAGGTAGAAATAAAAATGAACTGCATCCTAATGTTAATTCATCTTCATGATTGTCAACATTCTCAAGTCTGTAACTTAATTCAGATTGATCATAGTCATCATAATGTACATCTGTAAGCAAGTAGAATTATTACTATTACATACATTCCTTCTGTGCTGGGGTGTTGTAAGAATAATAAAGTCTTTTTAAAAACATGCTTTAGTAGCATTTACATTTTTGTAGACGTTATTATTGCTTGCTAGCAGTAAGCATTAGTACTTCTGCATTATCATGCCGAGCGCCGAGCGTAAGAGGACGTTCAAGTATAGCATTTAATTGTATATGTACTTCGAGGATCTGCACAAGGTGTTAATTTCCAAGGAATTAATCCCTATTGTTATTATTCTAAAGTTTTGGTTTGGGTTAACACAAAAATGTTACATTTGAACGAACCCCAAACAAATGCTGGTACGTAATGCTCAGTAGACTGTTTAAAATTTTATGGCTACGTATGATGAATTTTATTACCAAAGTGTCCATCATGAGGAATTTGAAGAACAATTTGACTCATGTTCCTTCCTCCGAAAATCTCCAACTCCTCAGGCCTCGTCCTTGAACAAAAATCCAACCGGTGGAACTCAAACAAAAATTAATAAATAATGAGCTCAAACGACAGACGTCAATCTTGCGACTGAGCTAGAGAAAATCCTGGACACGTTTAAATTTTGACCATTTTTGATTTGACTAACTTAAACTGAGACATTTGGTTTAGTAAAAGAATACAAGGAATCAAGAATCGAGGAATTTATTGTAATTAACGTTTGGCAAAGAAAAACAACTAAATTTTAAAATGTTTTCAAATTATATATATATGACTTGACTCTAAGGAAACCATTCGTGGAAATACTTTCGCAAATATCATAAGTGTGGAAGTGAAAAAAATTGTTGCTTGATGCCATAGGATTCTAAGTATCGTGTGTAACCAAAACAACATCATTAATGGTCATATCATCTTTTCAATCCTTTTGACGGGTTAACCGTTAACCAGCATATTAAATACTGTATCGTAGATGTTGGATGATATTCTTGGCAGATTGAGATATGCTCACTACCAAAAAATATAACAACTAAGTTACTTCGGTTAACTTATAGGTGTATAATTTAAATTGAAAAGATTTCGTATTAATGAGTAATGAGCTTTATTTTGAAGCGTTGCGTTGTAAGTTTCGAGGTTTGTTACAGATTGTTTACATAACCATGTTGTTGAATTCAACTAAATCTTCCGGGAATACAATAAATACACCAGCGTTTACAAGTTTCAACATTCGAGTCTAAAGTGCACGGCTGAATTTATTCGAAGTCCTAAGTTTAGTGCTAATTTTTATGAAATAACTGCGCCGATGAAATGTTTATGCTTTTTGCTGAGCATATGCGAAATCAATACCCAACGGTGAGGTACAACGATCCTTTAAATTATACCATACAGTTACTAATAAATAATATTTGAACTGCAAACTGTAGTGCAATAATATGAAAATCACAGTCAATTCCCATTTCTCATTGTTTGAAATTAGTAGGCAAGCTATTTGTATTCGCTCATTATAAATCGTACACATAGAAAAACTATCTAAATTTGAGTAGCTGAGTGGCTGATTTTAAGTGAGCGATGTTTTCAATTCAACAAATTATTATACAACATAAATAACCCAAGCTATATGTTAAGCACAGAGAATCCAGTGCAGATGAATGTTCCGGGTAATGCACACGAGTAGCATTAGAATAATAAATGAGACGGCCTTAGCGGCAGAATGACTTGTTTAAAGTAACCAGAATACATATTGTTCCCGCAATAATATTATTGTTTGTACACAACACATTCCAATTCCTTCTCTACTGCTTGTCTGTACTCTTCGAAACCTCCATCAATACGATTGACTTGTCCGTTTCCACAAATCCATAACTCCTTACAAACATTCCTAATTAGTCTCTCGTCGTGGGAAACCAGAATAACTCCTCCCTAAAAGGAACAGAGGCCAATTTTAATTTGTATCAACAAAATTTCATTATACAGTATTTGAACGTAAAACAAAACTTGGCCTACGTTGTAGCTTTCCAGAGCAATGGAGAGGGCTTCTATAGTTTCTACATCCAAGTGATTGGTAGGTTCGTCAAGTACAAGAAAATTAGGACCAGGATAGCACATAGCTGTGAATGCTACTCGGGACTTTTGTCCACCAGAAAGACTGGATATGCTCTGCAATGCCAAATCTCCTGAGACGCCGAAACGACCCAAATGCCTCCGATATTCTTCGACTGTTACACCTGCGAAAATTACACTATGATTAGCACTTACCACATTAGCATACGCCTGGGTGAAAAATACAATACCATTATTTACATTGCTACTGACTAGCGCTAAAAACTTTGAGATGCTCAATGTATATGCAAGACTAGAAATAACTTGAAATTTAATCGTAAATCGTAATAAAATAATTACAACTTTATATGATTGAAACTTTAAAATACCAGGAAATCGCTGCTGTAAAAATCCAACTGGCGTTAAATCCAACGACAGCTGATCTACGTGATGCTGGCTGAAGTAACCAAAGCGAATTCCTCGATGTGTATGGACAAATCCTTTCAAAGGAGCTAGTTCTCCCAGCACTAACTTCAAAAGCGTGGTCTTGCCAGCACCATTTTCTCCCACAACGCATATACGTGAATCACTTGCAGCACTTAAGTTTATCTGGAAACATGAATAAGTATTGGTCATTGACAGATAACATATCCAGAATATTTCTACCATTTCAATAATTTTGAAAAAATCATTATCCATATGAAGTGAAGAACTAAAATTACCTTATTGAGGACAATTTTATCGGGTCTGTAGCCAAACACAATTTCATCTAATTGTAGAACAGGGGGACTTAGGCTAATGACCTCAGGGAAACGAAGAACAACTTCAATATCTTTATCAGGCTCTTGTAATTCAGGCAACCTTTCTAACATTTTTACTCTGCTCTGAACCAAGGATGCTCTCTTCTTGTTGTAGCGGAATTTATCAATAAATTCTTGCGTATGCTGACGAAATTGTTGTTGCGAGTCCCACTCTCTCTGCTGATTTTTCATGCGTTCCGTCCGTGTTTTAACGAAATTTTCATAATTACCTTTGTATTGGTCTATAATCTGGGAATGAAGATGAAGAATATCTGTTGCAACTTCATCCAGAAAATGTCGGTCGTGGGATACCACGAGAATCGTCGAGTGCCAAGTCTGTAAATAATTCTCTAGCCAGATAATGGCTTTGAGGTCTAACATGTTTGTAGGTTCATCCAACAGTAATAGATCTGGCCTAAAAATAAAAGGAAATTCATTAAGGTCAGAAAATAAGCCTGGTTCCTAAATGATAGGGCATGAAGATGTACTTAAATATTAAATATTTGGAAAATAATTAAATCGAAATTATTTTCATTGTAAAAGTATTACTAGCATAGTAATCAGTAATATTAAAAGGCTGACAAAAAAGTTTGCACCAAACCACTCACTTGGCAAACAGAGCTCTCGCTAATGCTATTCTCATTCTCCAGCCACCACTAAATGTTTTAGTAGCTTGTTTTTGTCCTTCCGCTGAGAATCCTAGACCAGCGAGGATAACACCTGCTATGGCCGGAGCTTTGTCAGCCTCTATTGCCGATAATTGAGCATAGACTTCAGTCAATTCGGCCGCGGCTTCAGGTGTATTGAGACTCACTAAACGCTTCTCTTCCTGAAGAAGCTTGCTACGCACGACGTCAGCCTCAAGAACTGATTCAATTGCTAATGTTTCATCTCCTATTACTTCCTGTTCGACATGAAGAACTGAAACTCCGGGTGGGATTTTAAGTTGTTTACTAAAAATATAAAATTTCGGATAAATTCACAAAATTGTTCCGGCGCTATACACCGACATACTTTCAAACGAAATTTCAACTCACTTTGCAATCATTTTTAATAGCGTCGTTTTTCCTAAACCATTTTGTCCAACAAAACCATATCGTCGACCATAAGCCAAAGATATGGTAGCTCCCTTGATTAAAACCCTGTAAAAATAAAAAAGATCATTCGTATCACTGATTCATTCTGTTCAAAACATCACTAAACTTTCACTTATCCAAAATTTATAATCACACACAAACAATAGCAATTGATTGAAAATCACTTGCTCATACAAAAATACTTACTTCTCTCCAAAAGCCACGTCGAAATTCTCGATCCTAACATCTTGATTGCGGGAGACTGTGCCTTTACTTTCTAATCTACTTTCTTTCTTGGATATCACCTAAAAGTTAAGATGTCAACTTTAAGAAAACCCAAATCACCAATAAACTCCTGAGGCTATAGCTCAAAACCAATCATTCTTAAATACAACTAAACTGAAGAATAATAATTTTATTAACATTACCTGTGCAGCACTAGCTTGACAATCCTGTCCTAAAGTCGGGGGTGGTTTCACTACCTCATTCTGCCGTTTTTCCAGCTTCTGCTGAAGCTTTGCCTCCGCTTTCTGTAGCTTCTTACTATCTACCTGCCGCAAAGTGTCATCCCTAGTACTCATCCATATCGAAGACGTGTCCGCGCCTTCCACAGGCTCCAAGAATGAACTCATCTGGACAGGAGCACTCAACGTCCTAATTCCGTTCCTAACTACATTCGAGTGCATACCCAGAAGCTCCCAAATTTCACTACAAATAGTCCTGTAACACAAACATACTTCTTCAAGCAACATTTCTCCCATACACACATCCTTATTTATTCATACTCAACAAAAAATGAACCCGTAAAACCCTGTAATTAAAACTTCCGACACTACTAAAGTTAGCATTAATAATCAAGCCCAATTCCCTCATATTTACACCAACCTCAAGCAAATCCAAAAATTCATTTACCTCACATCATCTTCCGTTGTCCCTGAATCTGCTACTTCCAGCAATACTTCCCCAAGAGCTTCAAAAATTTCATCCGGACTTTCAAAGTCATCTTTACTCACAGTCAAAATGCCTGAAATATCAATACAGTCATACATCAAAATCAAGCTCCTTCAGTAAGCGACAAACAACTAGACAAACTGACATCACCCACACATTTAAATATTTAACATCAACCCCTTACTTTCCACATATGAATAAATATCTTCATTGATCTGCGGGAATGACTTCTTAATTAGCTGCTCACAGTTTTCCATCTTCAATGATTACTACAGCACCGGGTGTCCCAAACTATCACGATCTCAACCTCACCAACTTCCCCACGTTATTAAGCGGGTGTTAAAGCTATAGAATTCAAAAGTATAGACAGGTACAGGTCTCGTTTTTCTCAAAAATCCATCTGTCGCTATTAATTTGCGTACAGCTAAACCGTCAGACACTTCAACGAAAGGACACCAACATTAAACTCACATTCAATATTTTCTTTATAACCACGTGAAATAACTTCTTATACATGAAGTCAATGTAACTCAATAATAATTTAACAATTTAACAAATAATTTTGACTTGTCGGCATTCGGCATGCCCTACTACAACCGTATGTATGTATGCCGAGAGCACGAGATTTATCCAATATTAATTCTGCAGTTGCAGATTTAATACAGTTGCTAAATATATATAATTGTATATTTCCCAATATTAACTACTATTCGATAAAGTTGGGCACGAGCACAATCTGTGATTAAGCTGGCTGGAGTTTTTATTACAGTATACAAAAATTCGGTACAAAGTACTAGGAAACTTTTACTTTTTAAAAGACATGGAGCTCTAGGTCTACCGAAAGTCCTTGTGAAACGTAGGTATACAGTACGGCGTATAGTACCGTAAGCGTATGTACATACTGATGATGCTTAAATAAATGGCAATCCTTTCCGTACTTTCGCGGTAGTTGAACGTGGGTATCAAGGCACGTGGAGGTTTCTTCTCACTTCTTCTCCTCTCAAGTTCTTGAGATTTATTTTAGCGGAGAGGCGAGATTGCAAACTAAGTGACCAAATGTTCGCTCTACAACATTCCTGAGGCCACTAAGCAAGTTAATTATATTAAATACTATTAAAAAAACCAAGTTAACAGGATAATAAATACATCAACTTAATATTTTGACACTTGCAAGAGTCACACACGTAGAACTTTGAATTCAATAATAGAGTGGGCGCAAAAATCATGAGAGGTTCTGAATCTTTGCGGAGATGATAGCTCCACCTACACCGGTAGTTGAAGTTCATCGTTTGGAGGAAACGTAGACTGTGGGCTTGATTAATTTTAGGTATAGAGACCTGAAATAAAATTTAGGGGTTGGGTTTTAATTTCGAACCAAATCTGGAAATGGAATCTTTTCTATGGAAATGGGTTCATTAGAACGGTTGAATAGACTTAATGGCAAGAGATTGAGGAGGAATGAAATGCATGAATTTATTCGTATGCATACAGTTATTCATAGGCGTGTTTGTGTGTTGTATCAGAAAGTAAAGAATGATGAATGGTGAATACTGATATCGTGTCTCTGCCGGAGAATTGCTAATAGAAGTGAATATATAAAATTCAACGAAAATTTAATAATGTTATCGCGTGAATATGTAAACACGAAGTAAAACCTGGAAAAACGGGTTTCTGAAGGGACAAAGTTCAGGGATAGATTATCCTGGATATGCTTTAAAAACGGGCCGGTATTGCCAACTTGTTAAGAGAAATGGCTGAGTCAGTCAGGGCGGCCAATTTGAGAAAATGATGAAATTTTGAACAACGGAAGAAAGATTTAAAAATTCCATTGCAGGTCAATATATTTATTATTAAAAAAACAAATGTCGCTCCCGGCATTTTGCCGGTATATATATATATGCGGCTGTATCGGATGTATTAAGATATTGTGATGGTAAATGAGAGGCACGGATCATGAACAATCTTACTTTCCTGTGTAAGAAGTAACGTTATAAACAAAGGGGTGATTTGAATTGAATTTATTAACAGCTGAAAATAAAATTCCAAAAACGCTAGTAGGGTGAAACAGTTGTGACCGTTTGAGACATGCCAGGTTTATCTGTTAGCCACAGGCATAGGTATAGCCGGATCAGATGGATCCGGTTTCATAGGTTTAGTCATATCAGATGGACCCGGTTTCATAGGTTTAGTCATATCAGATGGACCCGGTTTCATAGGTTTAGTCATATTAGATGGACTCGGTTTAGGCTCACTAGTTTTTGTCTGTGCTCCACCGGCACGTTGTTGTGGGGCTGACATTGCTGCAGCATCTGCCGGATTTGCAGGCTCCTGAGAAAAATGTGGCTCTTGAGGTGCTTTAGTGTAGTTACAAGGCTTCTGTTCCCACCAACCACACGGCTTTTCCAGATCCTCTGGCACATTTGCTACAAAACACATGCCAATCTTTACAACCTCAACCATATCTACCTACAGCATTTCTGACTTAGCGACCGTATTAGTTATTTCAAAAATAATTTCGAATAAGTGAAGAAAGGCATTAGAAACTCACGGCAGTAAATCCATTGGAAGAAAAAGCAAAATCCATCAGGTTTGTACATAGCTGTATTAGGTTCTCCACTTGCATTGTTCTTGTCCAAATCAATTTTAGCGCATAATAGCGCTGCATCACTTTGACTCATATCGTACTCTCCAACTGGCCGCAGCTGACGCTGGCTGGCGGTAACTAAAACAAAAGATAATTGCTGGAATTAATAACAGATTCAGGTAATCGTTTGTTAGTAAGTTCGAAAATTATTATTGAATTAAAAATATATTATAGTAAATAAAGTCGAAACATATGGCTCACGTGACAGAAAATATAATAGGAAAAGTAAGGAAGTGGGTGCTATTATTTCGATTACTTCCATTTTGATAACTACACCTTAAGAGTACGAATTCGGCTGTAAAGATCAGGCGAAAAAAATGAAACCTGGAATAGAAATTAATAATATTTGTTTACATTTTACTCAGAATGGAAGTCAACAAAATTTCTCGATTGGTCCATTAATATGCCATAAACAATTCCTTAATGACATTACGCATTACCATTGTTAGTAGGAATGTGAAAGCAAGATTTTTTGTTCATTTATCAAAAATTACACTAATCGTAATATCAGCATTCAAAAAAGACCTTTTCCGACTTTCGTAAGCATATGCAGCATTATTGTCAGTGGATAAAATAAGAAGCAGGGAAAGTGTTCTTGAAATATTGCACCGAAGTGCTATGTCCGCACAAATTTAGAAAACGTTTTTGAATAAATTATTTCTCTACCTGAATGTATTTCACACTTTTGGGTTATCATCTCAACTCAAACCTTTATTACCATGCACACCTAATTCAGTACAAAACTATTGATCTCATATGCGCAGGTAACAAGGCGTTTAATTGTTAACAGTTTACTTTAGACAACATATTAGAATATATTGAATTCATGATAATATTCATTTTCAACTTGAAGAATTTGATTAATGTAATAATTATTATTATTCTATGACTTTACATTCAGAAGTGCAATACGATCCAACGCATGGAGTTCATGTCAGGTCGATTTCAAAGGCCTATGATGCAGCTCAAAAATTGAACATACATAACATAACATGCACACACCGCGCACCGAATCCGGCTCTGTTCGTGCTTCTTGACCAGATTTGATTTCGGGTTTTTGCTTGTATGGTAAATTCCGGGTACTAGTTTCGGTAAAACCCAAATGATGAATAGTTTTCAATAGAACGGGTGCTAAAAATTTATCGATTTGAAGCCTTGACAATGACCATTCTTATTTGATAACCTTTCCTTATTTACAAACCTTATTAATACAAATAACACAATATTACTAAATAGTAAAGTAAAAAGTATGTTTTTAGTACGTTTCCATTGAACAGACAACAGCCAAGATTACAGATAGGAGCAGCGTGATGAATGCCTACCACCTCTATGGCATCCGGAGTCTAACTTTCAATATAATCTACCATGGTCAAATGGATTTCATCAACGTAAATAACAAATTTAGGGATACCATTCGATTCGTGCTGAAGTACATACTAATTTAACTACTACTGCAGAAGATATAAGTGGTAAAGTTGTTAACAATCTTATTTTAGCGTAAAAGTAAAATTATTACACTTCTAACAACTGTATCAAAACTCAGTAAGTAAAACATTAACCCTGGAACTATGCGCGTTTAGATAGTTAACTAAAATCAAGCTAAAACTAACGATAAGTCACACGTGGATTAAAACGCTTTAACAGCCTGAAATATCTTTAGTGTTGTTTTTCCTCTTCCAACGTGTTTCTTCGGGATCAAATCCTCTTTCTTTAGATCCGTAAACCGCCCAACTAGGAGTTTTCATCATGTAATCCTACACAGATTGTATTGTAATTAATTAAATCAGTAACTATACGTTCCACCCATTCGTCAACCCGATTAATAAGATAATTACCATTGCTGTAAATGACGACATATCTCCAGTCTCATAAAATTTCTGTACCAGTGTATGGAACTTATCGTAATCAATCCACGTATGCCAGTCTCCACTGACCTTAAACTGCAACAGCAAAAATAAACACTCCGCATAACTCATAAAAATTGGTTAGATTTTTGGAAATACTGTTAGTAGATGAGGTAGCTCTCACCCTTGTATTCGCCAAAAGTATGCAATTGGAATGCTCATGTTCGCAAGCAATTTCGTAGTTCTTCAAAATATCGCAAAGCTGTTGGCTGAAATGCACCACGTCCTCATGCCAAGGAACATTTTCCATGGTAAGCTTATTTGCTTTCGAAGTTCCACAGTAAGTGACTCCCTGAAAAAGCGATATTTCATTTATGAAGTAAAATGTTATGTTACAATCACCAAGCTGACGAAAGTGAGATGGGTAATTCTTCCTGTTTTGAAGTCTTACTTTGATTTCAATGAAATCCGGATTTCCTAAATCGACAAGTTTGGCATAATTCTCAAGTTCGTCCATATTCCAAGACTTTACCAAAGTCAATCGGTATACTGTGCGCTGACCCTGTGAGAAGAATATCATGCTAAAATTTGACAACCTAAAAAATAGATTCAAAAAGATGCTATTTTCATCATAAAGGGCGTACTTTATCTCTCAAAGCTTTTAAGCTCTCCAAAAACCGCTCCCAAAAGTCCCTGAACAAAGGTCGATCAATCTTCTTCAAGCTATCTTTTGTGGATGCATCCACACTGACGTAAAGTTGAGTAACTGGAGTTAAATTGCTAAAAGAAGTAAATCATAATGAACATAAATAAGTCGTAGCAAAGTAATCTGTGGCATTATTATTTATATGTTTCTAACATGATAGCGTCCGGAAACTGGGCATTGGTAACAAGGAAGGTAGAAACTCGTTCATCATGAAGAAGGCGAATGAACTTATTGATCTGAGGATACATGATTGGTTCTCCCACCAAAGACAATGCACAATGTCGAGCTCTCAACCCTTCGTCAATCCTATCTTTAGTAACGCCAGGCACTCCTTGGAATTCCTTTATCATTTTATAGTGATTAGCTAATGATTCTTTGACAATTTTTTCCGCATCATCCATCTGCCACTTCCATTCCGTTCCAACAGGATGGGAATTGTGCCTCCAGCAGAAGGTGCATTTATTGGCACATGCTAAGCTAGGGGTTGCCTCCATACACTGATGACTCTGAATCCCATAAAAAGTGTGCTTATAGCAGCCACCCCGTCCTCTCAACATTGCCTTGGTCCAACGGCAAAGCTTGACCCCTGAGTGACTCCCTATCACTTTGTACCCTTGTTTCGTCAGGATCTGCCGAATTTCCGGGGTTACCATCTCCCGCAAGATTCCGTTCGCTCTCTCGTTTTTCTCTGCGAGTATTTTCTTCCTCGCTGACGTCATGACCGTGCCAATATCTTCCAAGTCAACTAGACCGGCCGACTGATTTGAATTTTTATCGCTACCACTCACCTCAGTAGTAGCTTCCTCATCATCAGATGACGACTCAACTAATTCCTCCGCAACTTTTTTCAAGCCATTGGGTACATGCCCATTTCCTGTTGTAGCTTTAACTTTGTTCAAATTGTGCGTTGCCGATGAAATCACGAATCGTTTCTTGCTTCCAAGATTCGATTTCGGTTCATCGAAAAACATCAATTTAGCTATCAGTGAGTTCTTCCATTCATCAAAATCCGAGAATAAACTCCCGTGAACACTTTCCGCCGTATTTTCATTACCCAATCCCAAATCAGTCACTCGAGTAGCTCCCAGTTCCTGCATATTTTGGTCCAACTGCTTGCTCACCTAAAAAATAAACATCTCTCACCTGCCCGAACTCTTCCAAAAATTACAGTTCAATAACTTTCCATAAAAACTAACTCACTAAATTATAGTTGTCTTGATACAAAGAATTTCCTAGTCCAAAAACCGAGTATTTAATATTCTGCAGATAGGTTTTGGGTACTCTGAAGTCATTTGCATGCTCGTCCAATGATTTACAAAACCACGCTGCCTTCTCAGGAGGCTGTCCATCAGTATGAGTGGCGACAAGGAAAATGTACACTAAATTCGTGCTTTCCTTTACAAAATCAAAGGGCAATTCCACCAAGCTTTCCACTTCTATCCCTGAAAGGGACACAGGTTGCCGGATCAAATCCTTTGAGGGTGCTACCGACTGCAAGTCCTTAAACAACTTCTGAGCAAATGTCTAAAACCCGGAAAAAATTAAAATCAATCCATTAAGCTCCTTCGCTTTCATTTTTGTGCTTTCCCCCATGCAAATTTTTGGTAGACCAAAGCGCACTAACCTGAGCCGTTCCAGTTTGCGTACCATAGTAAATCTTGACAATATTATTTTTCTTCTGCTTTCTCTGTGTAATGATATGAGCCGTTTCAGTTTGTTCCGCTTCCACACTTTCTCCAGGATAAATCATGGATCGAAATACAAGAAACAAAAGTGACAGTCCAATAACCAGCAGAGATGATCCAAAGGCATAGCAGTAGAAGAATACCCCTTCCACAAACTCCCAAATTCTTCTCAAAATATTCACCATTTTGTTTAGCTATTCCACACACACATACAACACTTCCTTCTAATTAGCTTAAAATACTCAATTTTAACCTTCCTAAGTTTTACCCCTACTCAATTCTTATCCTTTTCCAACTACTACTAATTAGCTTTATTTTTATCAATTTGTCCTCCACAAGAAGACAAAGCTCTGTGGACAATTACTACGCAAGTAGTAATTTTGTTCTGTAAATTAAAAACTGATGACACTACATTTATTTAACAAAGTGTTGAATATTACAATGTAGAGCCTGCTTAAGTATATAGATAGCTTGTTTTACAATATAATGAAGTAGTTGCTATCAAAAGAGGAAACATTTTTAGAAACTTATCGCAGTCACGTCTCACAAACTCACGTTACACATTTCGCGCCCTCAGCTTAGCATGCTCGTTTTTAACGTTGCTACTTATGGGGGTAGCTTTCAATGGCTTTATGTATATATTCCAGAAATTGTAGTTCCTGTACATTGCCCGGCAGACAAGTCCTTGCCCTCTGGACTGTCTGCGGACTCTGGGCCCCCCGTTACTATTATCTTAATAAATGATACTGTAAATATATGGTTTTTATTAAAATGCAGTTATGTACTTTATTGAATGAAATGGGACGTGTTTCCCACTCGCTGTCTAAATATTTTTGTTTATCTTATTTTGCCAGCTCAGCAAAATAAATAGCCTCTAGTATTCATTGATTTTTTTAGGCATTTTCACTCTATAGATTTTTGCAAGCTTTTTAGCGTACACCATGATGGTTTCGTAATAGCTGATTGCATTTCCTGATTGTATTGGAGGAGTGTGTATGTCATATGCAATTACGTCATTTAAATATCAGTCAATTTAGAATTATTCGCAATTTCGCATGTAAGTTTGGCACTCTTAGACTTTGGACTGCTGCTTTATATACTCATAGAGAATAATAAACATTTTTACAATTTTATAATTTACAGAACAAATATGAAAGATGCAGAAGGATTCATCATGGGTTTGTATAGTGATCTATGCCAAAATGCGTTGAACATGATTTGGACTCCACCACACTATATGAGCATAGGAAATCCTCACTGGAGTGTCCAAGTGCAATACTGGACGCTCGCTCAAAAATGCACAAGTATAATTACAAATCAGAACCGAAAATTTTTGCCGAAGTGAAATAAGTATGTATCACATAAGTATCGACTACTGAAAGGTTTTTCGGCTGGACTACAGGCACCTAATGCTGGTATTGCCAATGCCAATATGGGAGGCACCTACACATGTTTTTTGCCGAGGGTGTCTCAGCCATGCTGTATGCGAAATGGTGTCAAAATGGAATGACTCCCAGCATACTATAATGGGGAAAACTTTATTGCACACTAAAATAGGTTTTGTGCACACCAACCAGCTACACTTAAAAAATTCAAATATGGATTTCCAGGCGGGCAAAAGGGTGTTCTTATGATAGTCGTAATCCATTAAAAATGTAAAACCCATAGGTAAGGGGGTGACAGTTCCAAAGTAATGCTTGTTAGTACTAGTATTGACTGACACTAGAAAACCCACCAGCCATAGACATGGCTGGAAAGTGGCATCTTGTGGCAATGTTAAGAACCTTTGTTCTTATTTTGAGTATTCCAAAATCTATGTAAAAACCTAATAATGTACTTTACCTATTGAAGATGACTACTACTCGGCCAATTCAAATATTTAGTATTGATATCATAAAAAGTTGTAATGTTGTAAAGAATGTTAATGATTACAGTGTGAGGATAGTCCTGATTATGTAAACGTTTTTTTTTAACTTTTTGATATTTTCCAGCACACAAGTAACGCCATGAAATTGTTTTTGGCATTTTATTAAATGCACGAAGTGGGCAAATATTTACTTCCAATTGGAATTATTTGGGCAGTTTTGTTCTGTAAGAAAAGGAACGCAGTGTATTCAGCCAATGCAATGATGCTGTACAACATGAAAGCACAATAATTTGTTATGAAAAATAATTTTTGTGATTTTTATATGCTTCAGATTTCTCATGCGATAATTTTTGCTGTAAAATTATTCAAGTAGCAAAACCTCGTGTACCAGTAATAAAAAATAATATTTATAAGGTGTGCCGTCTCCGATTGACGACACGATAATTTAATTGTAAAGATTTTAAATCCCAACCCTATGTTGGTTAAATGAACGAAGGACCAACTCACTAGCGAGTAAACCAGCTTTTCCTAACCCTTAAATGTACCCT
>JAQFXU010003014.1:0-17961 GCA_034693705.1 Spatulosminthurus flaviceps | reverse complement strand
GTACTAACTGTTCCTCTTGCTCCTATCAACAATCCTATAACTTGAATATTATGAAGGTCGTACTTCTGTTGAAAAAATGGGATGCATGGTTCATAGATTTGCTTTTTTTCAATGTCCACCTGCAATGGCTGCTCTACATTTTCTTCCCATCTTACAGTCGGGTCAATAATGTAACCATATTTCAATATTCAATATTCAAATGCATAAAAAATCTATATCGCAAAATTCCAAATTTATTTGAACTTGAAAGGTTTAAGGATTCAATTCTCTGTAGTGACTTATTGCATCAAAATTATTGCAATTAAAAATTTAATTCGTGCGCATTACTCTAATTTATCTAACTTCCTTCGAGACGAATCCTGGAATGAACATCAAATTTTCAAAAACAAAAATCAAAATTTTGCAAATATGCTTTTAAGCAAAAACAATACAGAAATCATCAACGTCTTGAAACATGAACAAAGAAAGGTTCACAGGATAAAATAAAGCCCATGCTATTATCTCGACCTGGTGGCAATTTCCCCCAAGGTTTTAATCTGTAGCGTCGAAAAATATGAACCACAAATAAAAACAACTGGTTTTTTCCCAGAGCCTCTCCAATGCATTTCCTTTTCCCCGTGCTAAAAGCCAATACATTGGAAACTGCCTCATTCAATTGACCATCTTCCCCCAAAAACCTTTCAGGTTTAAATTCCGTTGGATCCTCCTACACGGAAGGATCATAATGGGCGGCGTAGGTATTTGCTACGATCATGGTATCTTTTTTATTATTCCTATTAGAAATCCTTGGAACTCTGTGTCTTCTAAAGCTGAATGGAAAACGGCGAGTGGAAAAATCGAGGATATTCTTAAAGTTTCGTTCAAAATGGCCTCACAATAAGGTATCTTACTACGATCCCCGAATCTTGCCTCCTCATTGGTTCGAATTTTTGACTGGATCTCTCGGGCTAATTTCTCTTGAATTTCCTGGTGTTTTACTAAATAAAAAATTAGCCAAAGTTGATGTGGAAGTGTCAACTGATCCTGACAACAAGGTCAGTACAGAAGTTTGCAAAGAAGCTTTGGTAAAAACATTTGGGGAAATTTTCTCTTGGTCCAGAAATTGATCAATTAAATCTCTTGGATCATCCATTATGTGTGTTTTTTCATGGGCTGAAATTGTCTTGCGAATGTACTCCTGTACCTCCTCAATTACCTTCAGTCGTTCAGTGTAGCCTGTGAGATTTGGGAACCAGGAGAGAAGCTTTGGCAAAAGTATGGAGAGTGCTAGTAGAGGCCTAGCAGTAGGGATTCTAGGGGAAATATTCGAGATTAATGCTCGTTTCAAAACAGTTCCACTATTTTCCCGCAGTACCTATGATTTTTACAAACACTTACTGCATGAGATTTGACGTGAATCTATTAAATTCTTCCGCATCTCTGTCATCCTGTTTCCCACCAATAATTTCCCACATGTATTCAAGGACCGCAGTGGAAAAAGCATGTTTTACTTCGAATCTGCTCTCCAAATGATTCTCAAAAATGTCCAGCAATTTTGGTACATGCTCTTGAATTTGAGTCTCCATCCTCTGACCTCCAAATCCAGAATCCCTTAACTTTCGCCGAGTGAATTGAAGTAATTCCTTCGCAGCTGGTCCGTCACTCCAAGCAAAACCCGCGCGATTCATATTTGTTTCGTCCAGATATTTTAATTTTGGCCGTCCAGCAAGACTTGGTAAATTAAAAGCTGATTTTATAGATGCCGTGTTGTTTAGCACAATGGATCTGTACAAAATTCCATGTTTCATAATTTACATAAAAAAGTATTTTGCCATACTATTTTTTCTAGATAAAAATCCTAAAAAATGAAAATTCTCACCGATAACTTCCAAATTGAACATAAAATATCGGTCCATATTTTTCAGTCCATTTTAGCATTGTCTTGTCCATGGCCCTTAAAAATTTTATTTTAATTAGCAAATTCACATAAGAAAATTTACTCAAAATTTTTTCAAATTTTCAAAACCTTCTGGGTTTTTGCGGGCATTGACAGTAAGTTTTATCCATGTTTTGAGGAGGATTAGGGAAATAATGAAAATTATCAAAATCTCGGTAATCATAATAATTGTAATAGTACAATGTTTGGAAAATTTTAACCCTCGAAAGTCAATGTTTTGTCAAGGCTTACATCTACTGTAAAATTACTCTTTGACTTGTAATAGTCACTAGTCAGTGTGAAAGTGCAAGGTTGAAGCCTGTTTGTGTTTGAAAAAATACGACCAATTGTTTTTGTCAAGCGACCTGTTTTATTAGGACTCAAAACTGCTTTTTACCCCTTCTTCATAATGAAGTGTTAAAATATTTTATGGCACGCTAGGCAGAAATCATACTTCAAGAGTTCGACGCCGCTTATGGGATTATATGGCATTGTTTTAGTTACTGGTCCACAGGGAAACGTTTGTACCACCTGCCAACAATCACTGCATTGTTGGTGTCCCACCTTTCTCAACCCTTGTTAAAGTAACAGTAGTACCTTCGTTGAAGCTTTCATGTCTCACCTTCAGTTGGCTACCTTACCCACCAATAAAATTGACCATTTACCCTGCAACCACAGGATGGGGGAGTGACCATGCTTCAACAAGGTCATGCTACTACTAACACTTTCCTAACTCCTAACCACCCATTGAATCATAACTGTGTCAGTTCCAGTATATTTAATGCAGAGGAAGTCTGGGTCCAATCTTCCCCAGCCTCACGGTATAGGTCCCATTAACATTATCCCTGCCCAGCAATCCCAAGGATGTGCTGTAAATTCCACGGCAATCAGACACCTTTGTTAGTACGAATTGAAATGAAACCATAGCTTGCTTCCCATGCAGTGGGAAAACTGAAATACTAAACTTTAATAATGTAGTTGTTTAAATTCAGTGTTCCCATCTTTAAAGAACCTCTAACAATAAGGCTCAGACTGATGTCACTATTGATTCAATGAGTTGTTATTATTTAGTACTACTGATACTGATTATTATGGTGCTGACAATGTGTACACCTTTACATTAGCATGTGTAATTATGACATGTAAACACGCCAGAGAGATAGTCAAGATCTCCTATGGCACTGAAATCAATTTTTAATCTTTTTTCGAATATTCTCGATTTATACAGGACATGTGAAAATATAAAATACGCTTGTTAAACCCCCTCTAATATTTGGGATTTCTAATTTAGACGCAAAAATTCAAACTGCCGGCATTTTTAATAAATTTAAATTTCAAAATGTAGGCGGTAGATATAGCGGAATGAAGTATTGGGGGAAGGGGTGTTTTTTGTAAAAATGTGGACATTTTCTGTGGGGCATCATATGTAAACACTTACCTTGTAAGATTTGTAACTTTGTTTTGTCCTTTAGTGGCATCGATCGAATGTTTAGTTTTTTGAAAGTTTAGATACAGCTAGCATATCTCAAAACTGTTACGCCAAGAACGCTCACATTTCTACTACAACAGCGGATCATATGATAAAATATAGATCATTGGAGAAAAACTTTTTTGTCATAAGATTTTATTTACACGACAGAGCAAAACAACAATCAATAAAGTATTATTGTTTTAGAGTAGATCTGGGAAATTAAATTTTCATGATGAACCTCCAAGGAGGAAAATATTTGCCCTTTTACTGAATAATTGTGAGGTCCAACAATAGCTAAGAACAAAAGATGGGAACAGGTCTCGAAGCAATGGATATTCTGCTTGTGCTCTACAAACTCTACCAAGTAAAATCACATGTGACGTGTATTTCCCATTCCACCATGACCAGATTGTGAGGCACCTTTGTTGAAGCCCATTTGAAGGTTGAGGTGTCCTTCGGAGGCCCTCAGCTGCTCTTCCGTAAATTCACGTTCATTCTTCTCTGCCATTTTTGGACCTAATGTTGGACCAGTCCATTCGGGATGTTTTTGTGCCTAAATTAAATTAAATTGGGATTAAATTTTATAATAATATTCTAATTTAATCCTCTTTCCATTCATACTATGTGGATAAGCTCACATAGTTTTAGCGACTTACAATTCTGCCCAGAGAATAGAGACTGAGAATAACTTGTGGAATATTTCTTCTCTCAAACAAATCCGCCGTTTGGAAGATCTCTTCTTGTGGGAGTCCGTAAGCTTTTATCGCTGCTTGGAATCTATTTGAGAAATAATTTTCCAATTGTATTTTAAAATATTAATTATTAATTGGTAATATTGAAATTAAGGTCCAAATAAAAGTGTATGAGCTCAAAACCAGTAAAGATTTTGCTAAAGCACCCATTCCGGAAAATGTATGCTTTAATTAGGCAATAATCCCGAATAGGAAAAATTCTCATATCAGAGTTAGGAAAAAATCTCTTTTTACCTTTGAATGTTCTCCATAAGTTGGAAGTTGGTTCCCTTTTCTTGGATTTTCTTGACACTTCCTGGAGCTAATTTATTGATGAGATGGCAAAGGATGACACCATTTTTGAGAACGTCTTCAATCTGACCTGGAGGCAAAGGCGCTCCCAACACTTGGGAAATCCAATTCATAACTTCTTCCTCAAGGGCTTTATCTCGTTTTCCCTGTAGAAAATATTCCACAATTTACTCAATAAATTATTATTACCCCAACACATTTAATCCACTCTATTTTTTTTAAAGCCTCCAAAAAATGTTTTCCTCAAAAATTCTCAATTCTTCACATTTTTGTGTACAAATTGTTTTGTAATGAGCGATATGGCTTTTACAAAAAATATTTCAAGTAAAATTTATTATGTACTTACAGGCATGTTGAATCTGTTGTACGGTAAAAAGTTGGAGTTGTGTGAAGGAGTGAAAGTGAAAAATGTTACTGATAAAAAGATAAGATGTTGACTGTTGAGGAGAGTGAACAGACTTGAATAGGAAAATAGAGGATACTAAAGACGAAGCGTATTTAAAACTTCTTTGTTCTTTAACTGGCACTACTAACCTCTAAAATTAGAAATCATATTTTTGAAAGTGACATTGAGCAAAACACCCGCATAATATCCCTTTTCCCTTTCTCGTCTTTCTCGGTCCATTCAGTCTGGATCTTTTCCCTGACGTTGTGTGGGCGAATTACTATAGAGTCATTTAGAATTCATGTTAGAGTAAACTCGTGTGTATTTAACCTCGTATCAGAGTTAGCCACAATGACTTCCGCCAGTCAGTTGACTAGCCGCCGCCGTTGAACTATAACATTCTAAAGCAGGGGAATAAAAGATAAAATAGAATTTATATATCAATTGTTGAGAGTATACAGCACATACAAAGAGAACATCTGCAATGCTTTTCTAATGAATGCAAATATTTCTTCCATGCTTTTTAATTTTGTGGCTTTACACTTTTGCTTTTTTACAAAATTTCCTTCGCATAGTCTTTCTTACTTGTCTATAATCATCTCACCCGTCTCAAATCCCAAGCTAAGGGAATCAACTGGCAGCTGTTGAATGCATGATGACGGAAGCGATCCCAGGCGGAGCATGATTCATGTAATATTTCTTGGTTGCTTGCCAAAAATAATTTCCCAGAAAAAAGTATAGGGATTTCTCCAGATTTTACTATAGAAATTTTGATCAACTACAGAGTTGTTCCCTTTGTCTTTAATACGTATTAGATTTGAGGACCTTGTATTGAAAAGACTTGAGCAAAGAAAGCGGGGATTTTTGTTCCTGTCTTCCTTTAACTCATTTATAATTGATATTATTAACCACACACGATCAGGGTTAGTAACAATTCAGCTACCAATAAATGGATTACAGAATGCTTATTTAAGTCACATCTAATAATGGGAGTATAGTCCATTGCATTTCTCCTTCCTTTGTCATCGTACAAACTGTTTCTAGGTCAATCTGACAGAGAGTGGGGAATCACTTGTAATTATTGTGTATGCGAATGCAGGTCGTGCTGAACAAGTTTGTATGGAACATCTGCTTGCGGCATGGAAGTATATTTACAAGGCAAAGGAGGACGCATGTGGAAAGAGTAGATAACATTAGCTTACTTTTTTCTTGAAAAAAAAATAAGTTGAGAAAATGTCATTTCTTGAATTAGTAATATTAGGATGTTCTTGGAAATACGGGACTTACTATCCAATGAGGAGGATATTACGTGGAAATGGGAACAGCTGCATGGATGATGTAAACAATGAGATAATGCTTCAAAGATTGTAATGTATTTTTATCTCTGATATCGTCCTTCTGTTTACAAAAATTACTACACAATTAACTAGGGATGAAATGAGTTTCGTTATAGGCTTGTATGTAGCTGTCACGTTGGAAAATAGCTAATGAAGGGTAAATAAACAAAGTGTTAACTAGGTAATTATGCGCGGGCACTAAAAGCAGTTTTTTAGGGTAACTATACACAGACAGTTGTACATGGTAATCTAATGGTTGATTTAGAAATTGCTTAAATTAATTAATTGTGTTATTTTTTGCCTTGGTGGAGCAATGCATTATTTTGTAGCATTGTATACATCTACTATATCCCATATTAGCATAAGCTTTAAAGTACTTACTTGTTTTTAACAACATTTTAGTGAAAACTTTTAACGTATTTTAATATGTGCAGCGGCCGAGTGGCGCATTATCTACTTTTCTTCCGGGATTTGAGGCCTGGATTTCTTTGGAGTGGCAACCTGCATGGGTTTTAGAGGCAACGTGACCTTCGATGAGGAGGGAGCAGCTCTTGTCGGTGACGTTGGTGTTGTCTGTCCTACTTTTGAGCGGCCACAAAATTTTGAAAATGCAGCAGAAAGCCTTCCAGCTATGCTCGTGGGATGAATAAGTTGATCTTCTAAGGATGAAGCTAGTTACAAATAGCGAGAGTGAACGATAAATAAATACAACATTTTAGCATTAGAATTACTTTCAACATAGATCCACGGGAAATTGTCAAGAAGCTCTAATACTGAAATGCTATGGTTAAGGTAAGGAAATTAGCTTGATTACCGATGGCAATATGAGATAAGCCCCGATGTGTGGACGAGCTGTAAACTTTGTCCCCTGGCGCGGTCGACAAACTAAAGGAACCTACAGAAAAGCGCGCTTCTGACTGCGCCAAGCTTTCCGTGTCAGACATGAACTCCGCACGGATTTTATCCAGGGCTACACACCCAAGTAAATTAATGATTACAGCAGCAGGTAAATAATTGTACAATTGTAATGCCGATTCCCCACAATTGTGGTTCCCGGGATTTTTTCTTACCTCTCTTCAAATCCATTTCATCCAGGTCTTGATTTTGAATGGTTTTAAGACGTCTCTGGAATTTCTTCAAGATTTTTTTTCGGATGTAATCCGCCTCAATTTCTTGTTTAGTCCTCGGAATACGAAATTTTATGCAGCAGCATAAAAATATCACTATAGTTTAAAATAAATAGAAATGAAAAACCACAAAAGGATTATGAAGTTTATTCACTATTTATTCAAAAAAGGAAAATGATCCTTTAGTGAATGAATTACCGATAGAAAGCACAATCCCTGAGGCTAGAAATACAATATGCCAAAGTACAAACCCATAGCCTATATCTTGCTCCAAAAAGTCCTCCGTTTCGTCAATCTCAGACATAATTGGTAATTAAATATGTTTTGATTGTGCAAACAATTTTAGGCAGAGATGTCTTTCGGAGAGAAAGTGCCTTTCTACAAAATATGTAAAGCGAATAAATAACTGTTGCGGGTTTGGTCCAGTCAACAGGCTTGAAGCCTTAATGAAATTCGTTCTATACCTGGACCTAATAATGATGAGAAAGATATTTTCACAGTAGTGGATTTGCATTAAATTATTATTCACTCGGAGTTGGGAATTGTAAGAAAGTGTGATGATGAATTTGACGTGAATAGGGCCCGCTGAGAAAAAAGTTCACAACTTTCTTTTGGAAACTTGCGTCGTTCCACCCATTGTCCGTGAAATAGACGTTGCTGTTTTTGCATTAGATGGTGTTTATTTTTTCCTATATGCATCTTTGTTACATGTGTTCATTCGGAAATCCTAAAATTTTCCTCTGGGATTTTATGAACTATTACGTTTGTAACTACAATCTCTCGCCGCTACTTTCATTTACCCTTTCGCTCGTTTATCATATAACTATCATGTGGTTACACATTACAATGATTTATGGATTCATTAAGCCACTACCTACCTACTACGGTCCATGAACGGAGCTCATGTTTATGCGATAGGTAAACATGAACAAAGAAACTGACTAGCCCTGCAATTTGTTATTCAAGGAAAAATAAACAAAAGCTCTCCTACTCGAAAGTTACTAATTTTTCTATTCGTCGCGTTCAATGAATTTAGGTTTATAGCATCGAAAAATATCATGAGAGAGCATACAATCATTGGAAGACTTCAGAATCAAAATGGGTTAAGTGTATAATTTTCGAAAATAGTAACATTAGTATTACTAAAAGGATGTTAAATTAAGTATTAATATTAATTATTATCCCAGGGGTTTTTTTACGCATGACCACAGAGAGTCTTTGCTTCCATCTCTTACTAATAAACTCTAAAGTATCTTTATGAATCAAAACGGGCTAAGCGATCTTTATTTCAGAATCAAAATATTAATGTATTTTTAATTGTATTTGCAACATTAGTCCATCAGCTGTGGAGAGATTAATATTTATCTGCATATAAATTGCACAACATTGACAACATTAAATATTTGAAATAGTGACGTAACCAAAATGTTCCTATCTTCCTTTAATAAATGTTTTCACATTGCTGCATTAATACAATTTATTGATCATTTTTATTTAAAGGGAAAATTCTATAATGACAAAAATTTCACCTTTGAGTCATCGCTGAGCTTTTAGTTTACGGGGAGTGTGTTCATAATTTCACGAAGTATTTCAGTATACCACAGTTACCATTACACAAAATGAAAATTTTTTACGAATAAGGATTTTACACATATCAATGCAATGCATTTTTGCACCTGGAAAGAAATGGGAATTTTTTGAGGCTCCTGTAAAATTTTCAAAACGCGACTTTTGAATCCGTTTTGATTCTCAAGACCTCATGTGTACGAAACAGCACTACTTATTGTTATACTTACACAAGTGAATCCAACAGCGTGAATTTTTACGAGGAGCGTAACTGAAACCTTGATAGGTAACATGTAAGAAATTAGCTTAAACGCCAAAAAGGAAACCATTCTTTACATTTCATTTACGTTTACTTTATACTTTTACATGCCGGAGTCAGTTTCTTCATAAATATTGACCTGTTGATCGGGTCTATACCTTTTCGCCCAAGCTTTCTGAGTGGGAGAATTATAATGTTCCATGTTCCATCATCAGAATTAGGGTTACATGAGATAACTCAGGGAAGACTTTATAAACAACGTGCTTCATAATAGTAGGCAAAAGAAATCAATCGACATCCATCAGCAGACCTTGATTTACGCACTTACGTACATTCCCCAAGAAGATCATACTTTTATAAAGTTATTTGTTGTCACTATTACTGCCACTATAGCTACTTTTCCGTTTCCACGGGTTCTTGTTTTGTCTCCCGTTAAGTGCCCAAACGTAACCAAAATTCACTTCATTGGAGAGATGAAATGTTGGTACAATTACACTCACACTGAATTTTAATTCGTTCAAAAACTTAAATAATTTCAAAATCTGCAGCATGATTGTCATTCACTTCTCTTGTAAACAAACAAACGAGAATAAATACAGCACTGCCTCTATCGGATTCGGTCGGGGCCTCATGATAGTAAACAAAATACACAGTCCGACTGTGACAGCCGTGCTCGTGCTACCAGATCTATATACCTAGATACAATAATCAAGTCAAAACAATATTGCGTTGTTTCCATATTTATTGTAAGAACATCACACAACTACAATGGATTCAAAATAGAAATATAGCAATTTGAAATTAGTATGAAAATACAGTCTAGCAATCGAGTTAAACAAATAAATGACCGAACTTAGCACAGAACATGTTGCCTAGAGCTGGCTGTCCTCAACTGGTTCCTCAATCTTCGAGGTACCTGACAAGATATTGTCTTGTTTGCCCTGCACTACGTTAGGAAATAATAACCAGCGGTAAATCTAAACATAAAGTCGAGAAAATTCAACCCTGAATTTAGACATTGTGATCGTCCAGCGAACTGACTGAGCTTTCACAAAGTGATGATGACATCGAAACTTCCCTCGTCAAGGATCTGTACGAGAGACGCCGTGGAGGGCTTACGCATTCATCCATAATAAATCCGACGGTAGAAACAACCCTAGGACTAATTACCTGAAAAGAAAAACACCGTCAGACGAAAACTTCAACATCTGAACTAGCGTACACATACAATACACTGAATCAAGCTGCGAGATCCTTCCACTACTACCCTTATTCCAAAATCCGCAAGAGTTGAAAATTGCACTTATACTACTTTAGCAGGGGTGAACGGAACTTTTTTTCATGGAGTCTCTCGGGGGTTTTAATAGTAGTTAGAGGAGAGCTAAGTAGTAAAAGATGTAAACTCAGATGACATTTGACTCTCTCAGCACCGCATAACAAAGCACTGTGTACATATCAAATTTTACCTCTTTTATCCCTAAACGAGTTAGGGGACAGTAGAGGAGAGCAACCACATTCCCATTTACAACTAAAGTGGGAATTCAGATTTTGTTCCTAAGTGGCAGGAGGTCCACTACATTAACCTGATTAACCTCTTACTTAACATCTTTGCTATACTTAGGAGTAGTAGTGAATGGATCTTGAAGCTTACACTGAATACAACAGGAGACTGTTGACTGTACTGCAAATCCAAGACATCACACAAATCAGGTTAACACTTTAAATTCGTTACGGTAGTAACCATGTTCACGCTGCAACTTGCAACAAAATATTTACCTTCAATTCATTGATGCTCGATGGTTGCGAGCATTCATTTTGAATGAGTTGCTTCAATCGCAAGTAGTCTTCCGCGTCCGCACAAGATTTCAGACATAAAGAATCCTCAAATCTTTGCTCGAAGAAGTCCATATTGTCAACGTCAACATCCTTTAGCACCTTAGTAGCCACCATCGTAGCTGCTTCTGAGAATTCCAAGAAACGCCTCCATGGACACCACCACCAATGATTATTAACAGGGTCTAACTCACAAACACGTTTCCTTCCACCAGGAGTACTGGGTGGACTTGATGAACTACTTATACTGCCGCTGTCGTTGTCAGCAGCCAACGGCTTGCAAAGCCATAATGGGATCTGTCGAAGACACAGGTTACAACCAACTCCATCTTCCACATGTGATGCTTTCATGGACCATCCACTAAGCACAAGAAAATAACCAAGTCGGGATGCAGCTGTCGGCAATGGATCGTCTCCATCCTGCTCAGCAGGTTCCCTTTCCATTATGGGCTCTGCTTTAGTTCCCACGATGTCTTCCATCCATGCGAAATCCATGGTTCCCTGGAAACACACATCAATAATTATTACTTCAAAATAAAAGCACGATAATAAATTACTACGAATAAAAACTAATTCAACACTCTCTAGCTCTTCCCAAGTTATGGATGCAGTAAGTTTAAGCTTAGGTATCATCACCACGAAAATTGTCCTCACCATAATATTATGATAATGGTCGAGTAATTTTGGTTGCGTGAGTGACGGCTGGAATGATGAAACAGCTTCCTTCAGAAAACAGAACATGTCAAAACCTTGCGGCAGACACAGAATAGTTACAGGTGTGAAGTACTTTTTCCACGGGCAAAATGGAGCATGACAGCTTGATTCAATAGCTTTACGAAGCTCAGTTCCACACTTCAGAGCTTCAAAGTTAATGGTTGTTCCATAAATAATTATTATATTATTCGCATAAAACCAATAAATGATTCAACAATTATTTATACATCAATGGCACACCTGACGACGATGATCCAAAGGCATTCCCATCGCCGGATACCGGAATCAACTGCGTACAGGTCACACAAATCAGGGCATCTCCTTTGTCTGACAGCTGCCAACCGAAACGGGCGCAATGAAATGATGCAATACAATCGGGCTTGCGAGACCAGCGTCTTAAGTCAAATGTCGCCAGCCGTTCCTTGAAATCTTCAGCGCTTAAGGCCGTGTGATGACATTTCTTTAGCATAGCATCACATGGAACGACCGCAGCCTCAAATTCATCAAACGATACAGGACCCGCTGTCCCAATTGATGGTCTACGAATTTCCTTAATGAAAGTTTCGATTTCGACACGGGAAGCCGATTCCATGGAATTCCTGCCAGTCATTCAAAATACATTCTAAAATTTTGCAAGCTACAACCACTCACTACACCAATTTTAGTGCCATTATCTTCCCCTTTCCTGATTTAGAACATCATAATTGGAGGGAGTAAAACACAATAGTATCTCCTTACCTTCTCTTTTTATCTTTACCCTCACTAACTCCAGCCTCTAAAGATTCTCTGACCAATTTAATGCCCCGCACTGAGCTCTCATCCAATGACCTTTTCCTTTTCGTACTCATTCTTTTCGCAGTTACGATTTCTGAACCACAACATAAAGTTGTCTCCTCCATTATTTTTTCAATTCCAACACTATTTACAATCCACGGAGAGTCCACACGAAGTCACAAACTATACCTAAACTCCTAAACCTTGGTTTAACTGAAATTTCATGTTCAGTGGTTCAACAGATCAACGTTCAATGAGTATGTATGTACATATATATGCATGGTGGTTGAAATGCACGATGCGCTCCACTCATTGTGTATTCTCTCCCGCCTGAAAATTCACAATGAGTTTTGCACCTGAAAAAGTGCTTAAATTAACATCTCACTACACTTCATGTACATGGTATATCTTACCCCCATCGCCGCCAACGGGTCTTTTATACTCCGTCAATGCGAATAGTGGCGCTAGGCGCTACACAGCAAAACCTAGTTTTATTTAGTTTATGTATCTTTATTTAACTTTTGCTGTAGTATTATAGTCGTTGAGTAGTACTTATTCTGAATTTCAGCATTTGGAATCCGAAAAGTAACAGTAATGTACAATTCATTGTCCTTGACCTTGAACTTCTAACACTTGACATCGTTTTGGCCTGTGCCTGCTGCCTGTTGGATCAGCCATCAATGATTTACGGAACGGTTATGAATTTGAAACCCTGATTTCGATTCCCCTCCTCTCGTCATTACGTTTTCGTTGTTACTGGGGAGATCATTTCCGCTTGATATGTAAATATAAAAATATAATAAAAAAGAAACTATACCGAAGTTCCGAATAAAATAATTTTCAAGCCTATATTTGCTGAATTCCGAAAAAGCTAAACTTTATCTTTGTCAAAAAGAGCATACTCACGTATAAACAGAACAGGAACAGTATAATATGTGTACGTATTTTACTGACTTCAGCCGCTTCACAGCACTGATAAAAGTAAAAAAGTAAATTCCATTTTGCTCTAATGGGTTAATGAGCACAATGCCCCAAGAAACAATCTGATTCTGAAAGCTCAAAGCTCAACCGACAAAGACAAAAATTGTATTGTGCAGAAATATAATAGTGATTAGGGATTAGGGATGAAAATTCCTTCGAATTAAATAAATTCAAGCAAAATCTAGGTGCAGCATAGGCGCGGGGACTAATTCGGATTTTCGGATTCCGAAACTACAAAGGGGTAGAGGATGAAATCATTGTATTTTTGATGTAAGCTAATTGTATGGTTCAATTTATATAAGCACGAAATCCTGTCAAAATTATATTGCCGGGCACGGCAGGCCCAAGGTTAGATTGTAAGATCAGGTCCAGAGGAGGAGGATACTGGGGAAAAGAATTTGCGGAAGAAAATCCTCATCAGTGGCAAGTATACCAAGGGTGTTAAAAAAGGTAAAATATTTCAGGTTTTGATAATGATAAAAATGTAGAGTGTAGAGTAGAAAGAAATGATGAAAACAAAATACACCACATCCAGATTCAGACATAACATAATGAGTTGGTGCATGCTGCATTTGCAAATTTCTATTCTAAATACCTCTATCATCGGAAGAGAATATGAAAGAAAGTTGTATTTTCTGCTGATCTTGCAGTAAAATCAACCTTGGCCTTGGTTCCAGCAGAGCAGAAAAGATGGATTTTGTCCTCAGTCAAATTCACAGCCTGTACAATGCGGAGGAGGGAACAGTTCTCGCGCATTTTGCTGTTTTTACCAAATACTGCCTTTTAATGGGAATTCCCTTCGTGGGTTGGACAATTATTGAAATATTCTTCTGCATCCTTAATAACCCCTTGATATTTGCCGCAGTTTGGGTGATTCTAGCTCTCATCGGGGCTGTTGCTGAATATTTCATTAATGCTAGGGGTAGTGTCAGTCACTCCTCAGAAATAATCATCGCAGAAACAATCTTGGGTCAAGCAGGCTTGAGTCTACCGCGTATAAATTTCTACCAAGCTGCATTCGAAAGGGATATAAATAACAATTACAACGTGGACATAGTTCAAGTCAATTCTTCCCACGGCCAACCCATGTTGCCTGACGTGGGAACACCAACTTTAGAAATTTCCACTGGTACACTCCCATCAGCAACATCCTTGTATTCTGGTTTGAGACAAAGGCCTGGAAAAGGAGTTCCAGATGTCGGGACCCAAACTCCCGAGGACAAAACTGAGGCTTTGATTTCACTAGAGGAGGATTCGGTCAAAGAGGACGTGGTTCTTCCAGCAACGAAGCTACAAACAAATGACATACTACAGATGTTTCAAAATACGTCCTTAGCATGTGAAGAAGAACCGGAAGAAATAAGCATAACAAGTGAATTTGAAATTCAAGAGAAGAATCTTGATGCTACTGCCACTTGGATTTTGCCAACCTGTCCTCGGGATAATAACAATGACTTGCAACACTGCTTATAAAACTTGAGCTCCACCGTAATTTATTAACCAGAACTAATACATCGGATGTGGAAGATAATGTCAAAATTTAAGATGATCTATCAATTTTGGAAGGAAACTAAAAACTAAGAAGTTGGGAAAATTTCAACATTGAAGATTGGAGTCCAAGGCCTCATGGCTGGAGCTCAAAAACCAAAAACCTCAAGAAATTTCGAACATAGGATTTTATTTGCGTTAATAACATTGCCGTGTGCTTTTCCTTGCTGTTGAAACATCGAATTTTTCAACAGGAATTACTCACGACCATTTTAATGCATACTATGTATAGCAACCCTTCCAGCAGAAATTGAAAATTTTCCAGCAAAGTAAAAGTTCTCACTTCTATTGTAAAATTTGAATCGTGTACCTGAACTTCTTGGCACTATCGTAAAAATATAGAGCGGAAAAATCGACTTTACAAAGGTGAAATAATTTACAGAACAGAGGTTGTGTTTCATAGATTTCCACTTCATTTTAATATTAATTATGTAATTCATGCCTCGTTCATTCCCGTCAATGAGGACCAAACCTTCGCTTAAGTGGGCAATATGCTCTGGTTTTGCAAGGACAATATCTAGGGGGCGTGTTTGGTATATTTAAAAAACCAATGTTCTTGTCCTCCAAAGTTTGATCCAAATGACAAAAATTGCAATTTCTTGTTGCTTTCAAACCATTTACGTCACATCTGTTATTATTATTACAAAAACACTCGGAATAAATCTCAGGATTCCTCCATCTTCGATGTTCAGACTGAAAATCCACCATAGATGTTTTATTAGTTGAGCAAATATGTAATAAAATCCTTCCTACTTCCAGGTCACTTAAGACTCCACTTGCGGCTGGACCATCGGCAAATTCATGAGATTTCATTGTAGGGAACCTTATGAGAGGTAGGATATTTGCTAGCACTTGACGAATATTTGCTGGAATAGTCGAATCTAAATTTTTCCTTTCACATTCCATTTGTGCCCATTTTAAAACTTGGTTGAATAATTTCAATTCAGTTATACTCAAGCAATCTCTCCTTAAAATTAGGTCAAGGGTTGATTCCTGCAGCTTTAGGAAAGCTTCCGAATGGAAGAATTTATCCGAATTATATTCTAAGCAGTGCCAACATTTGTTTTCCAATGAGATTTGTTCGTATAGGAGTGAAGCATCCAGTATTGGTATTAACGTGTCCAGTGAAATGAGATCCTCCAGGTGGGAAGATACCCTTTTTTCCAATTCCGGGACATCATATTTTCTTGCCGCGTATAATACATTAATTAATTCCTCCGGTGTTGGCTCTTGATCCGAATCTTCTGGTAGGGGATACTGGCTTGTATACAAATACTGCAAGTAGGACCAATAATAATGTTGTGTAGCCTGATTTTTAATAGATGACATCTAATTGTTCGATAGATTATATTTAACACTCATTTACCTGTAATAATACTCGAAACGCATCGGGGCACACATCTGTTACTGTAACAATGTCTTGTTCCGGCAAAGATCCATTGAACATTGTATCAAATACAGGACTAGCAAGGGAAAGTATCAATTTATGTGCAGGGATATTCGTTTCTCCAAGTTTAAATGTCACATCTGACAAGTAGCCCGAACGTAGGCCACTAGCTACCCACACGAAACAAAATAAAATAAGTACCACACAAAATTCACTGAATGTTCCTAATCGATTAATGTATACAAATTACCAACCAAAGTAGGTAAGTACTTAACGTATAAAAAAACTAAGGATTGAAATGTGTACAAATTGCATGTCTAACAGCTAACAGCACTACATTCATACATATTTAGACGGTTACAGTGACGTCCAACACTACATAACTGGTGACAACAAAGAGTTACCGAGTGTTAAAAGTATGTGTGGGAGTCGCTGATAATGGTCACTTTCCTTCTCATCCCTATCATTTCTTGGCGCAATTTGGAAAAGTTTCTGAAGTTGAGATGCTCTGGGTATTGCAATCGAAACTTGACTGTTCGGAGTTTGACTTCGAAGAAATAGTCGAGAGGTTGGGGTCGATGGCGAGGAGAGGAAGGGGCATTGTGATTCCATTCTAGTTTTACTGGTGAAAAGAAAATATTTTCCTGTATATCTCTATACACTATACAAATTATTGCATACACGGCTATACGTCACGTCGTAAGGAAGGACCAATTAGTCCCAAATAATGCTTTCAATTTTAAGTTTTCACATGGAAAACAGCGAATATGGTTAATGGCTTGTTTTGTTAGTCTTGTAAGCTGTTGCTATTATTCCTTCAATTCAAATGAATAATTATTACTCCAATGCACCAAAGCTTCTATAGTTTACAGTACGATGATGCGGTTGTTGAAAGTTGAAATTGTTGAAAAAGGCAGTTGACACTTGTCTTATTCCTGGGATTTTGAATTTTTAAAATTGGAATTACAAATGGGAAAATATATTATATACTGCATTATATTCACAAAAGTCACAAGTCACAATGATAAAATTGATTAAAAGCATTGAGATCAAAGGAAGTCGGAGCAGAATGAAGTTTGTTCAAGTCCCAGTATGCTATATGAAACATGAAAGACTCGCCTTAACTCATTACCTTATCATTAAACCTTCGCTTCAGCTGTCTTTTGCATGCGTATATTTAATTAAGTATATATTTACTATTATATATATACTATTATTTATATACTTATTACAATTACGAGAAAATAATAATTTGACTTAAAGAAATAAAAATAAATCATTTGTACATATTATTTTTTTTAGGAAAAACTAAATTTTATTATAAACACATTCTAAGAAACTTAAAAGCTAAAAATATGTAATAACAATATGACTTTTGTTTGAATATTTGAAATTTGAATTATTTAAGTAGTGCAATTGAATCAATGCAAAGTGCAATGTAGCCTCGAAACATTTCATTTCCCCCCGTTTGCAATGATGCAATGATGATGGGGTATGGGATAATGATGCAAAGTTGAAATATAATAACATTTGTAAATTTTAGTGTTACTAGTATTAATAAATACAGTACAATAGTAATTCACGTAGGGGTTAATGTAGGAGTCAATCCTTTCTACGTTTT
>JAQFXU010003013.1:0-17966 GCA_034693705.1 Spatulosminthurus flaviceps | reverse complement strand
AACATGCTTCACAATGCAACTTCATTTTTGGACAAAACTAAGATGACCGCCAAAATGGGCAAACTGACCGTTGTGCAATGTAATTAAATAAGTTGAAGATGTACTGCTGTCGACGTCCTTGGCACCTCTAGTCTTAACTAATGTTTACCTGTGTTCTTCCTTAAAAGCCTTACGCGTGAGGTATGATACAAAATTCAAGTTTCATAAACGTGAATTGTTCTGGTAGACCAGTTTGAAAGCTAGTCCTAATCTGAGTTTAATCCTAGACTTCAAGAATACATGAGATCTGACAAAAAGATATGATGTAGAGATGCGTACTCATTGATTATATCCCTTCGATTTTTACCTTATTTTGTACCTTCGAAAAATTAGAACTTCAACTCTTACGTTACATACGAATGAGATGTATATGCAATTCTTATTCTTCCTTATCAAGCGAGCAGACTCTACTTTCGATAATCTTCAATATCCATAGCAGTTACACCGAAGCGAAGGTTTGTATGGATAGTTTTAGAGCTCCAACATCCTCCAAATTTGAACCTGGAATTCCAACTACACATACACACTTAATCACCAGAAGTATCTGAAAGTTTCCTTATCTCTACTATCTCCAGTTTACCTTTCGTGTGGGCAGCGAGCTTGCATACTTAATTACACTTATAAAATGATTCTCGTTTCTCGTATTGATGAAAATCTCTACTGACAATGAGAAGGAAAAGACGCCTTTTTATACTTCTATATGGATGCTCTTTGCATGTTTAAACAATACTTAAGCATACAAAAAAGTAAGCGTGGGAGATGACAACAATAATTATTTTATGATGCGAGATACGAGTAAAAATAACTTATTGAGTTAAGCGCGGTTACAACTATATAATTGTTTTACTTTGTAGCTTTTGTAGGTGATTTTTAGCTCATATGAGTAATAAATAAAATATTGCATCATATTTAGCAAATGTATCAAAGCAGTCAACAAATTTTCTAGTGGACCCCAGATCTACTAAAACAAATCACTATCTATGTACATGGATTGACTAAAAAATTAGAAATATTTTGACTCCCCAGCCTTTCCGTTTTGACATTTGTTAAAATTTTGTAAACTAATCCATTTAAAAACAATTTAATGAACTTAATGTCAAATAATTTCGAACTACCTATAGAATCACTTGCAGCAATGGTGCACATTGCTGGACTGCTGGACCTGGAAATCTAAAGTCCGCAATTTTCAACTTTCGATTGTACGGCAAAACGATATGACTGTACACGTTGCTGTAATGGTTGGGAAATTTGTACACATGTCCTTCAGAATTATTACGTTTATTGATATAAAAAACGTTTGATTTATTGAATTTATAATATTACACATTTGCGTGGTTATAGTTTTATATACAGGATTGTGTAACAGTGTAAAACTGTCAATGGGTTTGGCGAAGTTGGAAGTGAGACCGCTTAAGAATTCTCAAGTGGTGTCAAAATTTAAATTTAACCCTAAATATCGTGTATTTGTTGCATGTAATATTTCTACAATACGATTTTTTCATAAGTGTATGTAGACAAGTTGAGTACAAAAAAAGCGTGTTAAAACATTTGCGTAATATAAAATATAATATTCTATATTTACAAAAGAAATTGAAGCACATATTTTAGATAGTTAAAGTCAGAAAAAAGTATTTTTTTGTCAGCACATTACGCATCAAAATGAACACGCTTCCGTTGAACGGTGTTTAATATTTTAAAACTATAGAGTTGCAATATTTCTGTGCAGTTAAATTTTAAAGTATTGGTATTTGGTATACATTGTGAGCTAAGGCTTCAAAGTTTTTTTGGCTTGCTGTAGCAATATGGATTGAGCACCGCTCCTTTAGCATTATTCTTATTGTTAGTAAGCGGACCAATCACCCTGAATAAGCTCAGGTTTCTTCCATCCCCAACCGGAGTCAGTATGTTCCACACGCCAGACCCAAGCGTTGGAGTTACTACCTCCAGAAGATGGTTTGTCTTGCCCACCCCAACCACCCCCACCATGATGGTGGCCATGGCTTCCCTTGTCGGTATTTACAACTGTAGTGGTCCAACCCCAACCTTTGGTTCCTTTTGAGATTTCGCTCCCTATTTCCACATCTGCACTCGGCCAATGAGTCTCTTCTGAAGCGTGGGAATTGCTAGAGCTCCAACCCTGGGATGGACGCGAGACACTAGGTTTTTTGTCCCAGCCATAATAAGTAATTATGGTAGGCGGGTCAGTTTTTATCCAACCCCAACCAGGTTGTTTGGTTGTGGTAGTAGATGGTTCCCATCCCCAGCCTGGGGTAGGTCGTGTGGTGGTAGGTCGTCGAGGTGGTTCCCATCCCCAACCTGGTGTTGGCCGTTTGGTGGAAGGTCGTCGAGGTGGTTTCCAGCCCCAACCAGGTGTTGTCGTAGGTCTCGGTGGTCGTGTTGGTTCCCAACCCCAACCTGGTGTTGGGGGTTCGGTGGTAGTTGATTGAGTAGTTTCCCAACCCCAACCATGCGTTGTAGGAGGCCTCGTTGGAGGGGGTGTTGTAGTAGTGGTGGTAGTGGTGGAAGTTGTGGGTGGTTCCCAGCCCCAACCTGTTGTAGAAGGGGGCCTTGTCGTAGTCCAACTTGTATGTGGTCCCCAACCCCTTCCCGGTGGTTTCGGCCTTGGAGTTGTGGGGCGTGTGCTTGGAGGTTTCCAGCCCCAGCCTCCCTCTTCTGACGATGAAGACTCGTACGACGGAGCCGTACTACTCGATCCCTCATTTCCCCATCCCCAACCTACAAGCATGAAGTATTGCTTCAATAAAAGTACCAGTTTACGGGTCAACGATTTACCTTGACATAACCAACAAAAATCTTTAAAGAAAACCACCACCTCACAGTCTGTTTTAATAATACATACATAACCTCTATACACAATATAAATTACACTAGAAAAAACCCAGCCACAACGTGGATTAACTTTTTCGTTTCCATTAAAAAGTACGCCTGCACGCACCATCTGTGCCAAAGTAAAGAACCAAAGCCAACGACGAAGACGAAGACAACGACTCTTCTCATTCAATACGTTAGTATTGATTAAATACAAATACACTTGTCAGTAAAACTTTTCATTACTAACCATATCTCGTAAACCGTTTCTCTGGAATCACTTCCGCCTCTGTTTGGACCTCGCTCCCAGCGAGAGGTGCTGTCTCTGTAGAAGGTTCGGCTTGTCTCACTTTCTTCCTCACCACAGTTTTACTCTCAGCTCCAACTCCCGCTATCACAAGGCATGCTCCAAAGATCGCTAAGATCTGAAAACACGAATCAAAACTGAACTTTTATTACGACAATATTTTCAACAAACTCAATAAACTTCGGAGTTCTTTTGTTTTTAAATTTTAGACGCGACACAAAATTCACTTACAGTAATCCTGAGCATCTTGAGAAAATTATTTTTATCCCTGAATGATGTGCACACGGACAATGCTGGTTAAAAAATGGTAGCTGAAATCATTGTTCATTTTCTTTTTATATAAATTACACCCAAAACCGGATGAGGAAAAAAATCCGACTGTAGAGTTTTCAATGTTTACGGATTTAATGACTTTTGGAAATTGGAATGTGTGAGGGGTGAGGTATGTAGGTTCAGATGTAAATAATAGGCATTTACTTTGAAGCTCTTTTAACTTTTTTCAAAGAAAAACATCATTGCAAAAAATATGCATAGGTTAACATGTTCAGAGGTTTTATGTGTTTAGATCCTTGTAAGCTGAGGAAAATCACCCATGGATGCCCTCATTAATTGTTCCGGCACGAGTCATAGTTTTGGCACCATAATTAAATAATATGAAGATGTGCTCCTCTCAACGTCCTTGGCACTGCTAGTCTTCATTTTTGAATGTGTTCTTCCTTATGCATGAGGAATAACATAATGTACAAAAGTTTCATATGTACTAACATAGGGATTGTTTTGGTAGACTTAACATGAACCCTATCTCTTTGACGTGGATAAAATTATTGCTTTAAAGCCAATCCTATAGGCTTCAGCTTCAAGAATACATGAGATCTACGAAATAGATATGATATAATGATGTGTGCATCTGGCATCTGTTTACTCATTGGTTATATTACCATTTAATTTTTAACTCCCTTTTAGACTTTTGCAAGAATCAAAACTTCAGTTCATACATTTTACAAATACGAAATACGACACATTAATAAACATTCCTTCTTATTCACGCAAGTGCGAGTGTGCACTGTGCAGACTACATTCTTAAATTGTAAATCTTCACATCTACACTGAGAGGAAGGTTTGGATAGTTAACGTTCCAGCTCCAAAATAGATTCAAGAGATACGTTTGTCATTAACTTTCAATTATGCATTTAATCACGAGAAGTATCTGAAGTTTCCTTTTCTCCAGAGGCGTGTCTATACCTTTAGCGTAGCCAGTGAGCTTACATAATTACAATTCAAGTATATTATAATTTCTAGCTTCCCCTTTTGAAAAAAATTATTACTGTATTATATAGATGGATCTTTTCTCGACTCCAAAAATTCTATTTCTGTCATACTGTGTCAGGTTAGTACCATTCATTCTATGACACGAGCAACTAGCCTAAAATTACGGTAGGACCAAAAATACACATGTAATAGTTTGTACATGTTTTTTAGCTCAATAGGAGGGATTACATAATAAATACATATGTTTTGCATATTTTCCACCAGTAAAATAATCATAATCATCATAATTTTTTAGTAGACAAAAACAAAGTTGTTTGATCGACCTGCGCACAAAATAGTTATTGAAATAAAATATTAAGTTGCAGGTAGCCCATATTTTCTACATAAGTAATAATTATTATTATGCCTACTTATTTTTATTACTCGCACTTGCATCGCATGACCAGAAAAGGTGCATTTTTATGCATTTAATTAATTGTCACATCTAGAATACTTTTTTGCTCGTTGGTGTTAAAAAGACTCCACATGGTAATTTTTTCAAGTGAAAATATTCTCTGCAATGCAAGCTCACACTTCATTATTACGTAATCTGATGGTTAAGGTATTTCTGGAATGCTCACTGAAATCGCTAAGTACATACAGTGGGATCAGCCAAGTGGAAAACTAACACATGCAATTCTTTAAGCATACTACTTCACAGAGTAGTTTTTGTGAGGGAGTTTATTAAGAAAGTAAGTATGCATATACTTTCCAAGAACAATAAGCATTATTCAAAAAATGTAACGTGTCTGCAAAGCCATGAATTTATACTAAAATAAAGCCAGTCAAATATGTATGTTGGACTGGAATAAATGGGTGTATAGTTATCCTAACCAGAGTTAGATCTGGAAGGATGTTAAGTCATCAGGTCAGTTGTCCCTAAATCCACTCATACCTGCTTTAATCAGGTCGTATTTGCGGGCAGCCTATCATTGCATGGGTCGGACTTGAAGGTGTGTTCAAAATTGCCTCTTGATGATGACCCAGTTCCGGATTGAATAATTTCATTTCTTTATCGTATGATTTCAAAATGCTGGTCATAATCATCAGGTGTTTCTGCTGATCGAAGTCCTTGAAAAATACCTGTATTGAAACGATTTTTATATTTTGAATTTGCACAAAAATTAACGCAGCCACAGTCCTAAACTAGCAATAATTTTTTTATTGTGTTCCCGTTGCGTTTAACAAAATATTTGATGAGCCACCTTATCATCCTATTCTAATTTTTAGCTATAATAATAATTGCTGTAACATTTACGATAATAAAAAACTGGGATTGTATAATATACAATTGTGTTAGCAACATGCTGCTTCACAGTATTAAGGAAACTGGTTACTGAACTAATATTTTTTTACAAATTTGGGATGGACTTGGAATTCCTGACCTCGACCATATGACCAACAATCAACAAAAATGTCTGCCCTTCCATATGTAAAACGTAAAAACGGGAGAATGAATAAATAATAATAAATCCGCGTTTATGTAATAAAATTACATTTATTTGTTCGTCTTCCTTAACTTGTTAGTTATGAGTTTATAAGAGACAGCTAAGCAACTTGTGACAAGTACTACTGCCAAAGAAATAGAAACTTTTTCATTCCACTACCTGCACCAAATGATTGAAAAATTATCTAATTAAGGGTTTTTAAGGTTAACGTACTTTCTTCCAGCTTTTGCGTGTATTAGGCTTGTCCCCTGGGACAAGAACTCCAAAGCAGTACAAAGATAATTGAATTGCCGCTATTGCCAACTCTTGAGGCCTGTAATCGATTACGCTTGAATCGTGGTGGAAGTCCTGTAGAAAGCTCCATGCAGTTCGAAAAATGGCATTTTCGGACCCCTTCTCATGTCCCATCCAGTTTTGGATTTCCCGAAGATAATGCACTAAATACTACAGTGAAAAGAAAATTCTGCTCATTCAATGGAAACAGTTTAGTAAAGTAGAATGTACAAATTTACACGCGACAATACAACACAACTGAAACATATATATTGTAGAATTTTACAAGGGATTACGCATATTTTACTTACACGGTGAGGATGGATGTAATTAACGGGAAATCCCAAAATGCGCATCATTAACAACTCAGCTTGGATGATACCATTTTTGTAGTTGAAGTACCGCTCGTCCATGTCAATCAAGTCCGCGTCACGTTCAATGGATTGCTGAACCACATTTATGATATCCTTCATGCGGCAATTGTCATTCTCAACTTTACAAGCAAGGAAAACGCTTGTGGCTCCGATAGTCTTTCATAAAAAAATTCTCAATGAGTAATAAATTAAAATATTTTCGTATTTTCTGTCACTTCTTCAAATGTCATGCGAGTTAGATTAGTGGCAGTAGTCCCTCGTAGGCTCGTAGGTCAGCAATACTTTGCGCTATTTTTTTTATAAATTCTACCACAATAATGCTCGGTAATCACGAATCCATATGCAATCCTTTTTTGTACACTGTGTTATCTCTGTCTGACCCCTCATACCCATGTGCCTGATACCATTGCCAAAGATTGAGCATTTTTAGAATTTCGATCGATGGAAATGAAACTGGTTTTTTCAACTCGTCCGATTGTGTTTAAAATAACGGGGGATCAAAAGGGACAAAACTCCCGCATATTGTCACTTTTGAAAAAAAAATAACTCGGACTGTTTTCTGTTAAGTCTGTCTTAACACGTTCGGACTATGTATACAAAGTGCAAGCAGGGACGATGAAAATGAAGTTTTATTGACTAATTCAGCTAACATCTTGCACCTGTATCGTGAGGTAATGCTGATTGCGAGTCAACCAAAACACTTACACAAATGTCATAAGTCATAATGGATGTCCTCGAGAAGAAGCGATGATAGAGGACTGCGGCTGTGGCAATGGTTAGTGGCTGAAGCTTAAGTTTGATTCCTGAAAGTAATACATAGGACAACCCGAAAAGGGAAAAAATAAATTCCGTACAGAAAATTAAATAACAAATTAAAAACATAATTTATAGTAATTAATATGTATATTACCACATTCGAACACAAATCTAGCTCCAGCGTATGATTCATTCTTACATCTTCGATAGTCAATGCCGAGGTTGTGAGAGCCCTCTTGACCTCGATTCATTGCTTCTAATTTAATTTTTTTGTCCGCAGAGAACTTCGTTGACTTTTTCATCAACTCAATCATAATCATGAACTCGTACTCAGCCACGCTGAAAAGGGAGAGTTGTTGGGCTATACTTAGCTCGTCTTTTGACTTCGAATCGGATCTCGTCTCAAAACCTGGCCCTGATCTTGTCGACTCGGACGACCCATGTTGATCCATTTTACGACTGTCAGCAACAATCTAAAAATGGGCGAAACATTAAGACTTCAAAAACCTAGCGCGTCTACTGTCTACCAACTTTTTACAGCAAATCCTTCATATCGATCAACGAAATGCAATATTACTTACCGACCGTGTGTGCACTGGTGAGGGGGGTGCTCTCTCTCTCTCTTCGTCCCTTCTGTCAGGTCAGGGTCCCAAAGAAAAGAATTTATTAAGCTAATAGGGCAGGAATCAAAACAGCTTACCCTTTCTTTGAAATTCTAACGCAGTTTTTAAAATATTCAAATCCGATCCCCGTTCCATCGAGCGTGTCTAAAAAGATTGATTTTCACCTCCTTGCAAGGAAATCTTGCAATCAGTAATTTTTTGAACTTGGATGCAAACTTACAATTAGGCGACTTCATTAATTGAGTATATGCTATAGAGAATCGCAATTGACGTGGACCATAATTACAGTGTTGAAGCTTGTAAGAATCACATGAATTTATCGATCAGTGCAAATAATTGGAATCGGGCTGAATCCTTGTTTCAAGTTACGAAATTCAATGCAACTTATATTTCACATTTATGGTTGAATGGCTGTGATGATTTCATTGAATCGTCGTAAATGATATTAAGGATAATGACTAAAACATCTATTTCCCTTTATTTCAATCCATAGGACTTTTCATAGGATGGTTAAAATTCATGCTTTGTAACTAGATTTTTGATATTAAACTTTTTACTTGTTTTTCCGGAGTCGGAAAATAGCGCAGAAATGTTTTCACATGCGGTTTGCACTTACTGCATTCTCGTGGATTTCACTGCAATAGTAAAATAAATCAAAGATTGAATGTTTTCCAAACAATTTTGTAATGAAAGAGGCCCCAACGGTTTTTGTGAAGTTTTTTCGCCTTGAATTGAAAATGAAGATATTATCCAACAGTAATTGGATAAATCAGCGTCACTTGCATTGATTTTTGCTTGATTGGAATTCAAAAATGAGCAATTTGAAAATTAAATGGGCAGTCATTCACTGCTTTTGTATCTGTAATGGTTGACACGTAAACTTTGCAACATTTGACATTTCCTTCAGAATTTGGTCGCCAGAATTTTTACGTTTAAATTGCTATAAAAAATGTATGGTTAATTAAACATACCATAAAGTACACATTTGCATGGTTACAAGTTACAATTTTATATACAGGCTGGTGTAAAATTGTAAAGCTGTTAATGGGTTTGAGTAAATCGGAAGTGAAACCACTTATGCATTTTCACGTGGTTTCGTTTAAACTTAACAATCTATAAATATCAAGTATTTGGGGCATATAAAAACACACAGCGATTTATTTCAAACTAGGGAATACGGAAGTTAGCATAGGCCAAATTTGTAAATATAAACGACCTTTGACACCTTTAAGGTGTGTTCTTGATTAAGAGCAGATAGCTCAATCAGTACTGAATAAATCAAATCAAATCAAATCAAATAGGCAGTTAAGCGCAACTCTTTACGTATGTCCCGCCTAAAACTTATACACTTATACAACGTATAGGTGAAAATTTAACATGTAAAATTTTGGTTTTATACGTTCTATAAGTTCGATAAGTTAATTATAACTATAAGTTCGATGAGGGACAGATGTAAAACGTTGCGCTAACTGTCTACTATTTCTTTGAAGTTTTTTAACATTAACATTTTTAAAGTACTTATCACTAATACTTGGTATTTTCGTTAACGCTCCAAACTGTAACTGGCATGCTGTTGTAGCAAAATTGGTAAAGCTTATTTAGCGCGTAAGGAGACCAACCTCCCCGAACCTGCTCGGGTTCATTCTTAATTCCATCCCCAACCTGAGTCAGGATGTTGTACACGCCACACCCAAACATTGGCACTACTACCATAAGTTGGCCAGCCCCAACCACCCCCATCATGATGACCATGGCTTCCCGTTTCAGCGTTTTCAACTGTAGTGCTCCAGCCCCAACTATCGACGCTATTACTTCCATGAGTTGGCCAACCCCAACCACCCCCGCCATGATGATGACCATGGCTTCCCGTGTCGGGATTTTTAGCTGCAGTGCTCCAACCCCAACCAGTAGAGCTCCCTACTCCCACAATCTGCCAGTGTGTCTCTTCGGAAGGGTGGGAATTGCTAGGTGGGATGCATGCATAGGTGCTGGTTGGAAGACAATCAGGAGATGGATGTGAGATAATGGGTTTCTTGTCCCAGCCCAAATGAGGAATTACTATGATAGGTCGGACAGTTTTTATCCAACCCCAACCAGGTCGTTGGATTGTGAAAGATGGTTTCCAACCCCAACCTGGTGTTGGTCGTTTGGTGTTAGGCCGTCGAGTTGGTTTCCAACCCCAACCAGGAGTTGTCAAAGGCCTAAATGTTTGTTCAGGTTCCCAACCAGTTGTTACCGGAGGCTTGGGTGGTCGAGTAGGCTCCCAACCTGGCATTGGTTTGGTGGTAGGAGTATTTTCCCAACCCCAACCATGAGTTGTTGGAGGGGGTGTGGTTGTAATGGTAGGAAATGAGGATAGAGTAGATGGTTCCGGTTCCGAGCCTGCAAAGATCATACTAAAGTATTAAATGAGAAGATCGTCGTCTTCGTCATGTTCGTTGGCTTAGGTTTTTAAGTTTGCCGCAAGATGGTGCAGGCGTACATTATAGTGAAAACATAAAAGTGGACTCCAGCCATGTTATGGCTGGCTTTTTTCTAGTAATTTATTAATTCAATAAAAGCGTCAATAGTCAATTGATGTTTTTCAAAGAGTTAATTAGCTAGTTTTTATCTTGACCTCACTAAAAATCTGCAAACCTAACGAAACCACCAGATTGCGTTCTGTTTTAATAATACCTATCCTAAGTATCCTCATTAGAATTAATTAGGTAAATTACACTAAAAATAGTGATTAAATACTGTCGCCAGAAAAAATTGTTACACCAACCGTCTCTCGTGAACCGATTCTCTGAAAGGTCTTCCGTAGCTGTTACTACGCGTTCCGTCATAACGATGGGTACTATCTCTGTAAACGGTCCCGTGTCTTTCACTTTGTTCTTCTTCTCAGTTAAGGGTTCTTCCGTCTCATTGACTTCCTCCTTTACCTCAGTAACCAGCTCGGTCCCTGTCATTTCCGTCCTCACCTCAGTTTCATTCTGAGCCCCAACTCTCGCTATTACAAGGCATGCTCCGATGATAGCTAGAATCTAAAAATACCAAGAAAAACTGAACTTATAGCCCAGAACATTTTAACCACACTCTTTCAAGAAGTTGTTTTGAAAATTCTAGTATTATTTCACTTACAGATATCTTGAGCATCTTCAGAAAATTATTTTAATCCCTTAATGATGCACACTTTGCGAATGCTAGTGAAAATATGATAAGTGAAATCATCGCTCATTTTCCTTTTATATGAATTAAACCCAAAAGAGGACGAGAAAAAAATCCACCTGTACAGATGATACAAGTTCAATATTTACAGATTTAATGACTTCAAGAAATTGGATTGTGTGAGGGGTAGATCTAATAAATAATTGGGAGTTTTCTTTGAAGCTCTTAATTTTTCTCAGTAAAAAAAACATCGCAAAAACCATTCTTACAATTACATTATAACACGTACATAGTTTTGTGTTTGGTTCATATTGGAAGCTGGGACAAATCACCCATGGATGCCTTCATTAATTGTTCCAGCACAAGTAATTCTTTTGGTAAGGTAAAATTAAATAACCTGAAAGTGTGTTGCTTTCAACGTCCTTGGCACCGCAAGCCTTAATTTTTGCACGAGTTCTCCTTATGCAGGAGGAATAACATAGCATACAAAAGTTCCATACGTCTACAGGGAATTTGTTCTGGTAGACTTAATATGAATCTTATCTCTTTGGTGTGGGTAAAATTGCTTTAAAGCTAATCATAAAGCTTAAGCTTCAGGAACATAAGAGATCTGCCAACAGATATGATATAATGATGTATGCACCTCGCATCATTTTATTCATTGCTTACCCCTTAGATTTTAACTCGTTTTGAGCCTTTGGGGTCTTTAAAAATCAAAACTTCAGATCATACATTACATGTATAACGTATAATACTTACTATAATACGGTGTACCGACTATTTCCTTTACTCTTCATATCTGCACTGACAATGAGGCGAAGGTTTGTATGGAATATGGATAATGTTCCAGATCCAAAATTCATTCTGGAGATACATCTGTATGTATGCCATTATCTTCCATCTATACGCACTTAACCATCGGAAGTATCTGAAAGTATCCTTATCTCAAGAAACATGCTCACCTTTAGTGTGGGCAGCGAGCTTACATAATTACATTTATTAGAGGCTTCCCTTATTGATAAACATCTTTATATAGAAATGTGAGTGACACGCTTTTTGTATTCTTCTATAAATGTTCTTGGCTAACTAAACAGTTTGGCACAAAAAACGTAAGAGCAGGAGGTTTTTTACAACTTTATGACACGAGTAACTAATTACGTTAAGCACCAGAGGATTACTGCAAGACGAATGTAATAATTTGTTGGTAATTTTTAGCTCGGTACTAGTTAGGTATGAAATAAAATATTCCATATTTTTGCACCACTACATTAATCATAACAATCATCATAATTTGTAAGTAAACCAAAAATCTACAACTACAGTAAATTACTGTATTTGAAGGTGACTCAAGAATTTGACCGTTTTGAGGCTTTCCTTTTTGTCAGTGATGAACTTATTTGCATGTAACTATGCACATTGAGTAGATTAATGGTATTATTTAATTCTACGATCATTGATAAATGATTTGGCTACTTGTTGAGCATCTTAATCATTATGTTTTTCACGTCATACTAGCGTTCTGCAAGGAAAGTCATGGTAATTAAAACGAAATATCAAGTTTCGGGGAGCCGCCGTAAGTACTTAAGCACGGCAGTAAGCATGTTAACGCATGTATTTTTTTCCACTGGCATAACATGTCCAGTATTTTTATGCATTTAATTAATTCTCAAAGTAGAATACGTCTTTGTTGGTTGGTGTTACACCAATTTTTTAAAGAGGAATACACTTATGCAGTGGAAGCTCACATTATTTCATTATATAATCTGATACTTAATGTTAAATTATTTCTGGGGTTCTCACTAAAATTACTACTAATTATAGGAATGAATACAGGAATGACAAAGCATGATCAGCCCCGTGGAAAGCTGACACTACTAGTTTAAACATGCTACTTAACAGCTTATTTTCTAAGGAAACAAGAATTTATTAAGAAAGTAAGTCACGCAAGTAAAGTAGGTTTACATTCATTCTACGAACTATTCAAAACTGTCAACGGTTAACACAACTACAATGATTAATGGCTGTAAACTAACAACAATAATTCGTTAATCATTGCAAAGTAAATAATTTTTCAACAAATTATTGCTTGTTTCTGGGTCCTTACGGCATAGAATTATTTTTCGCTTCTTCGGAGATCTTCTATTAGATTTTGGTACTCAGTTAGACTGCTTGAAAAAGTAGCACCGGAGTCACTGACCCCGGGAAATGCTGAGTGCTGGGATGAGGTACTTGTTACGGTTGCATCTGAATTAACGACTTTCGGGGCATCCGCATCAACCCTGCTGCTCGGGTCACCTAGGTTTCAAAAAATTAAAGCTTGTACATATAAACAACGCATGGAAATACCAAACACGTAATGACTTACAAAATTTCTTACCACTTGTTGGCGACAAATGTTCCCGGCCAATATGTTCTCTTATGCTTCGTCGAGATTTGAAAACGACCTGGCATGAAGAGCATCTGAACCTTCGTTTTTGAACCCAAAATTGAGTGTACGGCGTTCCTTGAAAGTACCCAAGATTTTTATCAGGCAATAGTTTATCTTCAATCCCTTGTGCCCACTTTTCCTCAGTAGCCTTGACTCCTTCAAGATGATCTTGAGTGGTAGCTACTTTCTGTATTTTTATCTTCAATTTCAAATCTTTATTTTCTTCTAGTTGCGCAACATCCCCAAATTCCTCTTGTGTAAAGTTTCCTGTTTCCTTAGACCGAATTTGCTTAGATTTTCGACGTTGTTGTGGTAAGAGAACAGTATCTGCTAGCAAAGATGTCCGTACCGCAGGGGATTTGTTCCGATGATCGAGAAAATTGTGTTTCAGCTTCTCCGAGTTGTTTTCTTTGCTTTTATTAAAGAAAATATTCTTCGGTACCTCAATAGACCTTGTTTTATTTACAACTTGGCTAATGACGACGGATCCACCATGGGGTTTGCCATTATCATCCAATTCTAGAGACGACACAGTTGGCTGTTTCCTTCCTGTACGATCTTCAATCTCTAACCGGTTGAAAAATACATTTCTTGAAATTGAAAATGTGAATATTAATACAATTTCGAAGCTTATGATAAAATGTAGTGAGATTATTATGTAAAAGTCCGTACCTATCGCGGTATCTTTGATTAATTGCCTTAAAATATCCACCCTCCTGTCGATATTTCTTTCATCACTAGACTTGGTCACACGAAATGAATTCTTGAACTCAAGCTTGAGGTCTTTTGTGAGTGACACCAACTTGGACTCCTGCAAGGAAAGGATTTTGTTTTTCGAAGAGCAGTACGCCCTATGTATTGCTTCGACCTTTGGAAAACAATATTTACAAAAAGGGAGCTGCTCTTGCTGGAAATCATACTTGGCCAACCGTGACGATGGCACGAGAGAAATCATTGATTTGAAGAAGGATTCGTAGATTCTGTGTTTTTCGTCTCCACTTCTAGTCCGCTGATTTTCATTGAGCTTCACCTCTACTTCGAAGTAGCTGTCGCCGTTGGAAATGGTCATTTTCCTAACGTGATTCACGTCCTTGTAGCACAAGATACAATATTGGCTTGTCATATTTTAAACGAGTACGTAGCTTGAGATGATTAAAACAAAGATCGAAGATGGAACTAGAATAAAATAACTTCCATGAGACGCTGAGACGCACCATTTACGAACCTGTGTGTATCAATCAGTTGAATAATACTTACATCCGTCTTCGGGTATTATTACTTATTACTTCGAAGTATAAAATCAAAAAAATAGATACCCTCCTTGATTATTTTATTACTGATAGCAAAAGCTAAATAGTAATAAATTGCACACAGCACAGCACAGCATTGCATTGCATTGGTTGCAGTTACTGCAATAGTGGAATATAGTAATTAATTCAGAATGTTTACAAATAATGACTACGTTTATATAAACATGACATTTCAAAGCAACCAAGGCAACAATTATGCGACTATACAAGTCGTTTAGCGATAAAAAAATATATCTTGTAAAAAGGGTGGGCAATGCGTGGATGTACAAAGTTATTCAGCAATATTTTCAATATTATATTCAAATCAACATTGTATTTAGCATTCTGCTATATATCAGAGACATATTATTTGCATATTTTTTTATTCATACATGACTTATATTTAACAGCAAATTATTATCTGATCTCGTCATTTTCGTCATTAGAAACGTGTCGAAAAAGTTACAAAAGTAGTTTAAATGATTTTCCACGATGTCGAAACGATTAATAATTAATTATATTTGGCATAAAAATTGTGATTTGACCAAAATGATTACTGAAAATTAACTATGAGAACGAGTCAATATTTTTTATGGTTGATCAAATGTTTTTGTTTACACATAACACATCTACGGGCGCAAAACACTACATTGTGATGACAAATGATATATTGATTCTCCAGGAATTAAGCCTTAGTACAATTATTTTAAAAACTAAAAATAGTAGAAAATAATACTCTAGTGTTTAGAACAAAACGATCGATGTTACAAATCCATGTCATAGGGGACGTAAATATAAAAAATGAAGAAACTACTCGCTACTCCAACAGTTTAGTCAAACAGCAATGAGCAACCGTGGTTTCGCTCAGAAGGTATACTACGTCAATGTTTCCTGGATTCAAAAATGAGAACAAATCACGATATATAATATCTTGATCACACTAAACCATGCATCATGAATCGCTGAAAATCAATTCACCCCAATAAATTCGTTCAGGTTGATAAATTTTCACAAAAACGTTTTAGCAACTTGGAACAACTACAATATTTTTAAAGATGTCGTCTAGAGTCTCTCAACACACTATTACTGATTGGTGTAAATTGAATTGTTGCGCAATATTGCAGATAATTACACCCTGCGTGATGCTAGGTAACTCTAAAACTGTAAATAAAAAGTAATGCGATGATTCTTGTCCGTCAGATCCAGCGCTTTTACAAAGTGTCAAGGAAGAAATACATCAGAGATAAGCGCTCATTTTATTGCATGACACAAGATGCCGGGCTGCAAAACAAAGAAATACACAAATTATATTATTGAAATACCTTAGGTGTATCAATATCAATGCTAAAGTATTAAATGAGAAGAGTCGTCATCTTTGTCTAGGTCGTTGACTTAGGTTCTTTACTTTGGCGCAAGATGGTGCGTGCAGGCATACTTTATAGTGAAAACAAAAAAAAGTGATTTCCAGCCACGCTGTCTGGGTTTTTCTAGTATTTACTTAATATCAAGCCTGTAGTTACAAAATGCATAACTCCTAACTGAGGGAAGAAATTAATGCTGAAATATTACTGGAGAATAGTCGTCGTCGTGGGCCTATATGTAGATGCTGTGTGCATGCATGCGATATCAGACCCCGCGCGAAGCAGCAAATAACCATGTCAGTGTTATTTATGTGCCGCTAGAACGCGACCAATTGGATTCGTTTTGCTGCTGCTTTATCTTTTTCATGTATTTTTTTCTATTTATAGTCCATTATTGGTATCAGCCACCTTAGAAAAACAGCCACCCTTGTCCATAAGCCCTCATCATGAGAAATCAAAAAAAAAATGCAGTACTGATTTCGTTAAAAATGTTTTTTGAACTTTCCTTAGACCAATTGTACGGACGAGTTCGTTATTGGTTGAAATCGGTTTGCGCCTCTTCGTGTTGCAAAGTAACATAATCCAACCGGAAAACGCAGTATTTTTTCTCCTTAAAACAGCAGCACCGTTTTCATAGAAATTTTTTGTACACAAACTGCATAATACTAGTTTAATATTACACAATTTTAAAAAGTGTTGAATTCGGTCGTATATTTTGTGAGAAAAAAGTTTCCCGAAAATTTGAGTTTTCAACATTCCCTTCTCATATGTGCTACAAACTTGAAAGAAAACTAAAATGCAAATTATAATTTCATCCCGGGAGCAGTTTTTTCCAAGATGGCTGAAATCAGCACCGTAGATTTTGATAAAAATTCTTGAAGTTTTCAAAATCAACGTCGGGAATCACTGATGACGCTACATCTGCTATACAACAAGTAAATAGCTTATACATGGGATTACAATAACAACACCACCCCACTATATCGCAAGTAGTTAATATGTACTAACTAACTGTGTACTACTAACTATGTACTTGATTCCAAATGCTGGCAGCTAATGTAATGTAAGCAACGTCGGCGAAAGTCCAAAAGGAGTTATATGCAGAAATCGCTTATGCATGATAGTACATGCTGATTCATGTATAAGCGATTTCTGCATATAGCTCCTCTTGGACTTTCTCCGACGAAATGGAAAGTAGCAAAAACTGGGAGTGGGGTGACCAAGGACAGTCACAAATTGCATAAATGCCCAAAATAAATGACATTTTTTTGGGCATTTATGCAATTTGTGTTCAGAGGTAGAAATACGGGTAAAATTACAGGGAATTTTTTAACTGGCCTCAATAACATAATAAGCTAAGGGCGGTGATTGTAGAGTGAAGCCGCCCTGGGCGAAGGCCTTAGATTAAGGCGGAGCGATGATTTTTAGGGCGGCGTCAGCCTCCTTATAAAATAGCCTTGTCCGTACATCCGTACGTCAGTACGTCCCTCCGCACGATAACTCCAAAAATACTCGACCGATTTCGTTCAAACTTTTTCTGACCATTACTTAGGGTCATAGCTCGGATGAGATCGCTAATGGTCAAAATCGGTCCACGTGTTCGTTCGCAAAAAAACGAAAAAACTCAAATACTTTTTTCTTCTAAACTATTCATCCAACCTCAATGAAACTTTTTACACATATACTACATAATAATAGTATTACTTTAAAATTTTAAAATAATGTTAAGCATAGGGTTGGTTTTGAGAAATTAATTTTTGAATTTTAAAATGTGAATAACT
>JAQFXU010003012.1:0-17975 GCA_034693705.1 Spatulosminthurus flaviceps | reverse complement strand
GGTCTGAGCGGTCAGGGGAAAAACCCAGTGGGAAAAAACCCCTTTCCTTGAGCCAAATTACAAACCACCCCCGGGATCAAAAGGTAAAGTAGATAGAGACTTGCAGGTATAAAGCTTTTGTCACATTGGAGTGTAACGGGGGCCGTACTTTGCTTGTGCAAAAATGCAAAAGCATGGTTCAAAAATAGCAACATATAGTAAATATTAATATAATTCATATCATACGAGGAGTTGATTGTATGTGACATATTTGGCAAGTACGCAATTTGCCATTTGTCGGTAAAATTGACCAATGTGAGGAGTTTTGGGAAAAGCAAAATATATTCTTGCTGGAGAATTAAGTACACATTGTGGAGAAACTTGCTTTGAGTCAAAGATGCTCTTACATACAATAGGGATAAAACTCGAAGGAAATTCAGTGGCAGCTATAGGTTGAATGCAGGGTGACCTGAAAGTTTCCTCGAGCAGGAGGCTCAAAAAAAATCAAGCACTGGTGGTATGACAACATCCTTGGACAAAATCCTGCTGTTTGGCTTAAGGACAGGATTACAAAATGACAGGAGCCCAATGTTCAGGTTCTCACTGCGAAAATGGCTTTTCCTCTACATCCGCGTATTACCTCCTGATCAAAGGAATCTTATTAATGGGATTGTACAAACAGGCAATGCTCGCACTTCGTACGTGCATGGGAACATGGCCGAAAGGAGAGAGTTTAAATGTTGTTCATAAAACGGAAAAATTCCTCTCCTCCTATACCAAAAGATCAATAAAACTCTGAGCTATTTTCTTTCCAAAACCAGTCAATCAAGCTTTCCCCCACAAAAACTCATGATTTTCACTCAATTTACTTCCATCATTTAAAAATAAAATTCAGGCTAGACCAACTCCGTTTTAACAACAGGAGGAAGTGAAAATCCCATGCCCATAATCACTTTTCTTCCTTATACAATGGTGTTCCTTCCCTAACTGGATATTCTTTCAAAAGCATAATTCAAAAGTCTGTCATATGTTTTTAAAGTGAGGAATTATTTTTAGGAGACAAATTGCAAGAAATTTAAAATTTCAAACAGAAAGTCACTTCGAGTTTTTTTTACTTGTTGTACATGTGTACATCCTACATTTCAGTTTTGCCTTTGACCCAAGGGAGCTAAAAACCATTCGGCACACCCTGTGTATACAATGTTGAATTTCAAAGAATAGAAATTCTTCGGAGTGAAAACTTTCTCAAGCTCTCTCTCTCTCTCGTAAGTAATAAAAGAATTAAACTTTAAAAATTGCGAGAGGCATAATTTTTTCTCCTATTTGATATCCCGATGCGAATGTAAATAGGAAAAAGATGAAATAAACGACTTGACTTACTGTGAATTTCATGAGGTGGATAAATAGACGAGAAAAGTTGCACAACTTTTGCCTATTTATAGTGTTATAAAAGTTCTTTGGTGTTCTAGTCATAAATCAAGTAGAAGTAGTGCCTACATATATACTCATACTAGTATACTAACTATGCATACATGAAGCGGGCTACGAATGAAGAATTCAAGGAAAAATTGAGAATTTGATGACGCGTGGTGATAGTGAAATGGGACTGTGTTGCTTTTCCATTTCCCACCGCCGCCCTACAAGAAGCTGCTTTCTTTTTTTTAAACTCACCGTACGAGATAAAACGTGAAAACCCACGTATATGAAGGGAAATCAGCCCATGACGGCAGGCTCCTTTTTGAAAGCACAACCGAAGTTATTCGGCTACCGTGTTAAAGATGAGTAGAGTGACAATAGAAGCCGAAATGAAGACGGGGACTCCGTCTTATTCGTATTCATCGATTCCATTGGAAGCGAGAAAGAGAAAAGTTGTGAGGGCGTGCGCGAGGTATCTCACTCGCTCGCTCTCTCTCTCTTTTCTCTCATAGCAACTTTCCTTCTCTTCCGTACGTGTGGACTGCAGAACGTGGACCATTTGGGCGCCTTGGATGCGGATGCTGAGAGTGTCTGTTTTTCCTACAGAGATGAATACATTGGTTTTTTCCATGAGCTCCTTCCTACCTCCGTTGCTGGATCAGCAGCGTTGAGGCTATGTTTGCTTGGATGGTACGGTCTAGATCTAGGGTATCCATCTCGAGTTGTTGCAGTTGCCTCAGTCAACATCTCCTTTCCACCCTCATCAGTAGTTCAACCATGGGAAGAAGTCGGAACTCTAGAGAAGCTGACACGAGGTCCACACTCCAGCATCTCACTCACCCGTCATCATCGTCCTTATTGACACTCCGAAAGAAACACTTATCACGTTCCCAGTACCTTTGACGCATTGCAAAACTACAATTTGGACATTCATTCTTGTTTCCATAGTGCTCCTCTACTACTTTTATCTACAGTCTCTATACCCTCTATACTTTTATAGCTCTCAGAATATGAAAAGCCATACTTCGGCCCTAACATCTTTATATACCTGTCAGCACTGATTCGGTAATAGCTTTTTGTCATTTTTCTCCTTCCCAAACAGTTACCCGTCATTTACATACCCACAGTGACATAAATTCCAGCATTAATAATAAAAGAGAGCGTAGACCCGTGGTCCAGTGAAAGGAAGCTGTAGTAAATATACCCCTCTCAGCACTGCAGCAAATTGCCAGTGGCATAATAGCTAATTGCTACTGTGAGAGTTATAATCATTGTACTTAATTTTATTGTCAAAACAATTTCTTTCATAGCTTTCATATTCTAGTCAAAGAAAAAGCATGAAATAAATAAATCCCACGTTAAATATTTGCTCCAGTTTTTAATTACCTATAGTGGAAAGTAAAAGTGATTTTTTTCTTACTATTTAACATGCAATTAATGCTGCAGTAATAGTTGGAGATTGGAGATAGAAATTCCCAGGATTTATATTTTGAGAGTGCTTTCCTGCTATTTAGGAAGTTGAAAGTTTATCTACGGAGGAGATTGTTAGGGAGCAGGAAAAAAGTTCTTAAGGGAAATTAGACAGGGCAATTTCGGTAAAATACTATAACGTCAGTCAGATGAATTGTACGGTGGAAATTGCTATCAAAGAGCTATAAAATGCTTTTCGTCCATACGTACATGATATATTCTGTTGTGATGTAGGGCTTTTCTTTTGATTGGGAAGAAAAAAACTCTGAAGATACGATGGTTGAGCTTGTCTACTATGAGTTACGAGGCCGAAGTTGCCGAAAAATTTTACGTCGAAATGGATCGCCACATAAAGTAAGAACAGATTTTTTCCTTCCTTGACTATTCTTTACTGTCCTTGATGTAGTTTTTTCTCGTTGGACTCTCTCTCTCTCTTTCTGAACTCTCGTAACTCCTTGAGCATACACTTTAGCTTCGGTTTTGACTTATGGCAAGTTGTAAGGAGCTTGGATAGTTATGAAAAACCTAAAGAGAAAAGAGAGGGAAGTCGAGCATGTAATTCTGATAAGACGTCTGTCATAGATTTATATATTAGAGCATTTCACGTAGAAGACTATGTGTTAATATTCGTGGACCATGTAGGAACTCTATTTCCAGCTGTGTCATCTACTTTATGAGTAAGTAATGTTCGGGCTCAGGGAAGGAGCAGCAGACTCGTCAGACCATTTCCTTTCCGTAATATATGAGTACCTTGTTAAAGGTATTATTCTTGGTTTAAGGAGAGAGCCTTGAGGAACAAATGAAGGCCATTTTTGTTTGGGTTTCTCGTTCTACTTAAGAAAAATAAGACGAATTTATTCATCAGTCTCACTCAATTCTTCCCATAAGAAGGATTGGTCCATCCGTTTTATTAGACTGCACATACATTTTTTTCATAATGTAACCATCACAGTTGTAGTTTTTATGCTCAAGCACATGAGAGTCTGTAATGGGGAATTTGTCACGGAACCTCTCTCTCTCGCTCTTTCTCTCCCATTGCCCTCTCCGAGAGGCTCATCTAGTGCCGTAAACATAAGTACCATCAACGACTCCAATTTGAGAGCGCAAGCACACAATACACATACGTACATTCTCTCATTAATTCATAAGCAATTCACAAGAAAACAAACACTTGCATTTAAAATAGTAAGAGTAAACAAGCCTTTAACTTTGATTGTTATTAGCCACCTGCGCAAGCTTCAGCTCCGAGCTTGTTTCCCCATAGTGTTGTTATAATCATGCAATCACTTACGACCTTATTATGTGCCCACTTTACCATAGTAAACTTTTTTTTGCGAAAGTTTTTCTGAGCTATGTACATGTACAACACAATCCCTTCTCCACACACGGATAAAAATGTACTCGACAGTCAACAAGGAGTGGATGTTTTAATGCATTGCATTCTATGTACAGAGATATTGTATCTGAGATACATTGGAACTTTCCAAGATCAGTCTTATGGTAACTCCATGCTCAAGTACACTCGAAGACAGAAAGAAGCGAAAGAGAGAAAGAGCTAGAGAGACAGAGAAAGAGGGAAAGGATAAGAGAATCCAATTGTACATACAAGTGAAACTGGAAAGAAAATCTCCTTGATGTAGTTTGAGAAAAATCCTAGAGAATCTGCGAGGGAAAAGAAATAAATCTGCAGGTAATGCATCTTGTATGCGTCCAGTGGAGACTGTAGAGAGGCAATTTCCATAGAAATCACCACCAGTTGTTTACGTAGGAATCTCTCCTTTCCTACGCTGGACTCCCATGTGAACACTAAGGTTGTCTCACTCCGTCCTGCATACATTTTGATAAAAAAGTAAACGATTGAGAAAATCAGATAATCCTAAGGGAGTATGAAACCCTCAATTGGTAGCATTAAAGGTCTCAAAGCTAGAGGAACTACACCCTATCCGCTCAAAACCAAAGTAAGTACTCGCTCATCCACTTAAGAGATAGCCATGACTGGTCTCTCCATATCCATAGACTCTTGTTTAAATATGTTCTGTCGTAATGTTGCCCGTAAACATTCATTCGCCTCTGTAATTTTGTATTCTTAGCATGGATATAAAATCCCGTTTCCACTTCAACCCTAATGTTAAATTTACTTTTGAGTTCTGACTTGAGCTCGTTAGCGCCATGGTTATGACCCATGGAACGTTTCTTCCCCCCATTGCTCCCTTTGGCTTTAGCTATATGTGTTTACGTGTGTACAGCATAGTGAGTACTACAACGGGGAACTATAGACAATAATGCTCAAGTTACCATCATATTTGCTACTTATTAAACATAGCATTGCTATTATTATATCTATATATCCATTATTTCCCTAGTCTCGGCATTTTCCGGTTTAATAATAATAATTATTACTATTATACCATATACGATGATCCTCTGTTCATTAATATTCTTCCGCTTCCTTCATATGAATTAATTAGAGGGAAAACTTTGTAAAGTATGGAGGAATTTTCAGCGAAAATTTGCTAACTTTCTCGTCTTAATTTGTTTCTTTATATGTAGCTGTTGGAGTAAACTAAGGTAGGGAATCATTGTCGGAAAGCTTACGTATTTACTTATTACATATCTGCACATTGCTTCCCCTTTGGCTACGTGTACTTATACACATATTTGGTATTTATTAAGGAAGATTATAAGGGAGAGGAAGGCTTTATAGAGATGGCGTAGCAGGGGAAAATACTACAAGACAACTATTTAAAGGGAAGAGAAAATTTGCACAAAGAAAGCGACGCAAGCAACTATTTTGTCCTCTCATATGAGCAAAAGAGAGAGGAACAAGGGGAAAGTATTATTATTTATGACTGTAACTGCTCAAGTTGGAGCGTGTCTATTATATATGTAGTGCACTGCCGAAAGCACAAAGTTTAGCCTTGTTATAATCACCGTCACGTACTCTCCTCTTCCTTGCCTTGATATGACAGGTACGTTAACGGCAGTAATAGTCAACTCTGAAAAGCTCTCATCTGACAGTCATTCAACCGTTACATAAATCCCCTAATAAGAATAGGCATGACAGAGAGGAAGAGTAGTGGATCGCTTTGCCAAGGAACCTGTCAGAATGGCTTTACATAAAAGAAAGTCCCATAATTTCCCAAGTTGATATTTGGAAATTGAAACTCATTTGCACTGCGACACTCTAACATCCAGTCGTAGACATTGGGACTCGGGGGAGAGAAAAAAAGAAATTTTATTTTATTTCAATCCTTAATCTTCCCCCTTTTTCTTTGTTTACCCTGACGAAGATGAATGGAGTTGTTCTTAAATCAAATTAGATGACCTCTTCATTCTTACTCCGGCTTCCTCTCTCTCTCTTTCACCCATCTTCCTCCTTATAATTTCCCCCCTTAGTTTGCTTTTTAAAAACTTGAAAAACAACCCAAGCATAATAACGAGAGTGACAGTAGATAGGAAAGGAAAAGTTTATGGATATTTTCTTAGAAGAGAATTTTCTAGGGTATATCTATATATATATCAAAATATATATAAACTCTGAGGGTATAAACCATGACGTTCACTTTCACAGCCAAGTGTTTCCTCTCTTGGTCTTTTCACTTGGTTCCATAGCCTATGTGGCTTTCCCTTATGGAAAACAAGAAGACTGGATCGATACGCGTATTGAAGGTACCAGATGTACAGGGTCACGATTAGATTTTATATTTTCTAGCAGCAGCTAAGGCGGCTTTCTCCACCACCAAGTCTTATATATAGAGTTTTTACACTCTAGCTTATAAGAATCTCTACATTTATATTTTGAACCTGACTCAACTAGCAATGACATTTTTTGATAAAGAATATAAAAAAGGTTGAGGAGAAAAAGACATACACGAGGCATGGGAATACAACTATGTATATTTAGTTTCTACGCACTTTATTTCTGTCTCATTCCTCTGATTCTGTTTGAGAAGTGAAATTGAAAAAAATGACAGGTCCTTTCATGCATATTCACTTTAATACTCAAGCTAATCCTCTGTGGACGGGGAGGGACATACCTTGAACCTGTTGTTTGAAATTAAATGCCTTGTAATGATAGTAGCAATTCTTAAGTACCTTTCTCCAGTTTTGAAAGGCGAGGAAATAATGAAAGCCATAGCTTTTTAGGAAAATACACCACCATTGTACTTTTGCCAAGTTCACGCGGTGCTGGAACTGCTCCCTAGCTCAGAACTATTCCTTGGTAAGTAATGGCCTAAGGGGATAACATTGTCTCAATGTATTGAAATTTCCCTTGCATAGAAAATTCTTCTGGCATGTTGAGAGGATTTACAGGCTGGGTTTCAAATTCTTTTAACCTGAAAGGTTTCACCACGAGAGATTCGATACAGATTCCTCATCCTGTAGTCGGGTAGACAAGAATTAGATGTGAAATGCGCCGGTTTTTCGAAGGGGAATGCTCTTTGAATCAGCTTGAAAAACAAGACGATTTCTCAGTGAAAGTGCATGGCTGAAAGTGTGTAGTACAAAAGGGTATCATTTGGGATGTGGCAGTATTCTACATATATATCTACACAAGTGGAATTGAATTGTATGTGGAAGTTTGCAAGTATTCGGAGAGATGAAAACATGGTGTGTACTTATAATGTAGCTCCTTTAAGCATGTGCTCTCAAGGTAGGAAAGAAAGGACGTGAAGGAATGATATGCACGGAAAATGTAAAACCAAAGGGAGCACTTTATTTTTTAAGAAGATGGCATAATAGGAACTTTGGCTGTATGTGCTTATATGGCTCTTTTGCTGTCTGCGGCCAAATTATGCTTTGTGCTGTAAGAGTAATGTACATTGGGCTCTTCTCTTCTCTTCCCACTCGTCTACATTGGTCCCGACTTCCTGAACAAGGAGATGTGTGGAGGAATTGCTCGGAGGTTGGGAATGGTAAAGTTGACTAAAGTCGTATATAACACATAAAGGCTGCTCACCACCCCATGGAACGCGGAACAAGTTAGGGAGACGAGGAGGGTACAATTCACAATTTTCATGCTTCTGTAGAGGAGATGGTGAAACACCACTGGGTTGTTCTCGCTGTTCCGGTACATATGAAGAAGCTTTTCGTCGATTGTTGCTACATGATGAGTTGGGATGAAAGTCTTTGGTGGATGGTGGTATGATTTGATGTGACCAGAGAAGGGACAGATAGATACAGACAGATAATGGTTCTAGTTGGCAAACAAAGAGAAAGTTGAGGAAAGTAAGTAAGGAAGGGAAAAGTGGGAGAAAGAGTAAGAGCGGGAGAGAGTGAGTGAGTGAGAGGAAAGTAAAGCAGTAGTGCTGGGGTAGAGGCACTAAGGATCGATGAGCATGTCTCTCTAAAGGGATCCTTTATTGCTGAATTCTGCTTCTGTACGACCACCAGGATGAGATCAGGCACCACGTAAATATAGGGACTCCCCGTGTGTACCAGGAAATGTATCATTGAAGTATGGAGCTGTGTGCATAAATGACGATTAGACGTATAATGTGATGTGCAGGGCTTATAGTGCTAGACTTGCACGAGCAGGAGAGAGTTGGGTGAAGAATTCCCCGTGGACGAAACTGTACGATTGTGCTCTCAGTGTTCCTTCCTGGTTGGTATTATACAAGTCATTATGTACTTGTTTTTATGTGTGTGCACACATGGAAGCGACGGGCCATTATTTCCAAGTGTACTTTTCCTATGGCTTATTATAGATAGAATCTAGAGGTGGGGCCGGTCAGAGCTCTAGTTCCATACCCGACAGGGATGCGCACAAAATTTTATCAGTCCGCAAAATATTATTGTCGAGGACCGACCTCTTCTTATTTGGTTTAGAACCTGGATCCGCTGCAAACTCGTTCGATTTGATTTAGTAAAGCGCGAAGCTGTTTGAAACCTACTTTCCAAATCATTTTCTACATCCCGGACAAGGTTAAAAACGGCTTTGGTCATTTTTAAATACCCGAACTCGGTTAAACCCCCAGTTATCTTTTTTTCCCAGTTTTGCTAAACCCGCTGTGTACCCAAACCGTTGTGCACTGTACGACACGCAAATTTCCAAAAATTAAGTAACCTTGAATCAGTAAATGACAATTGAAATTTAGTGCTTGGTGCTCAGACAAGCTTTTCAAAATCCTAAAGCTACCTAATCATATACATCGAACGATTAGGTATTGTAACGCTTATTATTTTTTGGAGAAGATTTAATCAAGAATGTTCGACTTACGCCGGGCTTTTCGTTTTTATACACTTCCTTGTAACTTACATGATTACAAATGATATTACAAGTTGTAATGTCCTTTCCTCAGAGATGTTATTATGAAACTAAATACATAGTAATTTCTGGGTTTTGGAACTCGAGTATTTTTAATTAATATCATTTTCATAAAGTGGCCGAAACTGTTTCTAAGTTGATTATTTGGTGTACATCGCTACGGTAATTCCTTAATATGAAGAAGAAAGGCCGAACTAGCGCGTAAATAGAGTGTTTTGATTGGAATTAGAATTTCAGACTAACCACTTTTTAAGAAATGGGATTAAGACTATAACAGCAATAATAATAATTTTTAAACAAGACTAAATCAACAATAATTACATAGTACCAATCAATACTGTATTTTGAAGCCACTTCCTACAATACATAAAAATAATTTTCAGAAGGTGGTGGTTGAGAAGAATTATTATATTTAGCAACCCATGTCCAACTTTAATTTATCAATATAAGAGCCACGTGGCCCTACTAAAAACTCCCAAATTGATAACCAGCCCGAAACCTATGAAGTCACATATTTCGCACCCGAACCGATCCCAACCCCCAGTCATTATCGGCAGTATTGACTCCAAACCCGAACCCGATGTAAACTCGACCTAATAAGCATTTATTTACTGCACGAACCGTAACAAATCCGATCAGATCCGGTTCGGGTCTACCCCAACCAGAAAATCCGCTGCCGGGCCTCACCTCTAATAGAATTCACCGTTCAGTCGTCCTCTCTTTCTCTCTCTAATATTCCCTCTACTTAAATAGACAATCACTTAAGTTTCAGTTTCCAGAGAAGAATATCCCCTATTTGTATACACTTATTTACAGACGCTTTGGGAACAAGCAGGCAGTAAACTATGGTCATTTACTTCAACTCCAATGACAGCATTACACCTTTTAAGTCTCACCAAGTACCGACTAAAAGAATCACGGTGTAGGTTCTCTCTTGCCATTTATTTCTCCCTTAATATATTAATGACTGTATGTATTGCCCAATAGTTTCTATACGTGAAGGGAATGGACGTTGCAAATACCCTGGCGATTCTCTCACTGCTTTACTTCGGTATGAATAAGTGTTTGCTATATTTTACAATACACAATTTCTTCAGTACAGTCCACACGTTAGCCTAACTCTCCTACCTTCATATTCTATGTACAGATACATACTACGGTATTTTACCATGTTAATCCTAACCAAGGAAATGTCCGCATATCCATATACAGCTGATACTGCAGTCGCATCAATTGGACCTGGTTGTAAAATTTTAATTCCCATTTATAAAGTTAGTTCCACAGGAATGGTCGCAGGGACTTCTATGTTAAAGAGCACACTTATGTTAAATTTAGGAGGATGCACGGATGGGAGTTAATTTGGGATGTGTGTATGTGGAAACGTAATTAAATTTAGTTTTAGCAAGGCTCAGCTATGAGCTTAGATGAGACTTTGTTATGCTCCAGTGCAAATTAATTCCTGTACACAATCAAGCCATGGAAAGGTTGGGGACAGAATAAATTTGCTGGGAGGAAGCATATATAATATAAGCTCTGAGTAACATCACATGGAGGACAATTGAATCATGGAGTTAATTAAGCAATCTCTGTTGCTGAGGTGATTCGATTTTCTCGGTATTTTAAGCAACTGTGTGGAGGGTTTATTAGAGATATTTTACGTTTCAACAAGATTTTCTGGCTAAGAGCAAAACAACACCTACAGTATGCACATAAAAGGTGTAGGAATACGAAAGGAGGGAATTTGTTCGGTTGCACAGACAGACTTTTCTCTGTGCTACTCGTGCCAGTGTTGACGATAGTTTTTTTTTCTGCGGAAATAAAGGTAACTTACCCCTACACACTAGGGTTTTATTCTTGACTTGTTCTTGCCGGTAGTCATTTTTTCTAAGAGCAATTTAAGGCTTGTAGGGAGAAACTCATCTCACCACTAATGGATTTTCTGCTTCTTTCTACAGTTACTTCTATTCCCTGAGGAAAGCTGGGCTCGGAGTGCTACAACAGCGTATTGGCTCTTGTCCGTGTCATGGTGGTCTCGATCCAGGTGCAGAATCACGGAAGTTTCTGGAAGCCAAAAGTAAATCGTAATTTTGTTTCCTTTACTTTTTCCCCAGTCAACTTGTCACTAGTTCAAATTAACTTAATTACTTTGCAATCGTGAAATAACTTTTATTACCCTCCGGCAAAATTTCTTGCCAAAAAATATTGACATGGACTTCTATAATTTACCAATTGGATTATGAGAAAAGTAATATTTGCCACAAAACCATTGGCTTTTCGGATAAAATCCATTCCGATAGACTTCATCAGATACAAAAGATTAAAGTCTAAATCCCTACTTCTGATTAGCCTTACCAATTCTGTGGCCGTAATTCGACGAAACGATTATAGCAAGTCTTTCATATCGAAATCTGAGTTGATATTCGCCTTTTTCATCTCCAAACTTGGCAGTCAAAAATTCAAAATTCAATCAACTCATGGTACCTTAAAAAGTTCTACTGGGCATGCGCTAAATGTTAAAAAAACCTTATCGATTAGGAGCCCGTGAAACGTATATACCGTATATACGTATATATTATGTATATACCTGGTTCCTGGATATTTTTATCGTATCCCAAGGCTATAGAATTACCTTCCATGGTCTTGACCTACCCTATATGCTAGGTAATTACGGAACGCTTTCCTCAGAGAAAACTTAACATGTTAGAAAAAACCATTGTTCTCAGTTTTTTCCGCTTTTCTTGCGTTGCAACAAAGAGGCAGAATTGCATAATAGTTAAAAAATGGAAGGCTTGAAATGATAAATGTGCAAATCATGTACCAAAATATTTACTCAAATTGCAAAAATTCCTTTACTTCAACTTGTTATTGCCAAAATTTTTAACCTACCTAAGCATTTCGTAGCGAATTGATAAGGCCTATGGGAACACTTCAAAGGAAATAGAGATCTCGCATCATTCAGTCGTCGAATTCCCCCCATCCCACCTGGAAATTATGGGAAAAAACTGAACATAAAGTTCAATCTAGTGGAATTAATTACTTCCACAAGATATCCCAAAATTTTATAATGTTCCAACACAGTTTTTATCTTAATAATATTGCCTTTACTTTACATTTATTACTATATCTACTATGCCCGCAAATTTCATAATAAAAATGCATGTACTTAAAATGAATTTTGACTTTGCAGGAGATCCGCCAGGGCGAAAATTCATGAAATTGAAGACAGTACACTTTGTATCATTGGTTCTTTTAAAACTGGGGCTGAACAAGATTTTAAAGTAAGTTGTGTAACTGTAATATATAAATTACAATGGAATAATCTATTAGTACAACTACATGTTTTCAATTTTGCTTACAAGATCCGCTAAATAGAACATAGGAGAGTGAAAAGAAATTGAGCAATAATTATTTCTGCCTCGGCAAAAAGGAACCCATCCTTTACATATTACGTATTGATTAGGAGGAAGGAGGAACTCCATGTGAATTTCACAGAATGACGAGCAGGAGTCCCAATTTGATCATCGTGATAAGGAATTCCGAGGACGAGTAGTTTAGTGTTCAGAGAAAATTGTCCTGAAGCTTTGATGGGACAGTAAAAGAACTATTGATTAAAGATTAGTTCTCTTTTTCCCACTTTCTCTTGGCTCTCCCTGCATGGGAATGTTTTGAGGAAAAGGAAAGGACCTCCCTGATGGATGTTTCATTGGAAGCAGGCCAGAGATTCGCTGCAGTAGAGATTTCTCTCCATGAGATTTAACTTTGACGGGTAATTTAAGAAAGTGATTACGTGAAAGTATCCAACACTTAACTAATTATGATTGTCGTTGATGTGAGTAAGTCAAGTTCTACTTTGACTAGCTTTGAGAAAAGTATTGATGAAAGAAGGAATGCAATAAAGATTGCGAGGAAAAACTTTCTCCTTAAAGAGGTAAAATGTGAACAAACTTTTTCACACTTCAGTCCTAGTACTACACCCAACTGATTAGGTCAGGGGAGCTAGTTTCCATGGTAATCAACTGTCTAGGCGATGTTGAGTTTTTTTATGGATATTTGAATGTCTACACGTACATATGCAGTTGAGTGCATGGAGGACTACCTATACGTTTATCTGCTCTACTATATATATGTAGGTATTTACATGAACCCTTGGAATTTATTTAGTTGGTGCTCACCTCCGACGTGGCTCAGGAAGATTTCAACATGGGTTATAGTCTGACGGGTTTACTGGAGCGTGGTGACCGCCGAAAATATGGGCTCCAGCCATCTCACTTCGTGGCCGTCCGAAGGAAGGAATTAGAGCCTGAGTCTACACGATTGTACCATGTCTACTCTAACTTTACTGCAAGTTCCCTCTATGATATTTACGGCTACCAGTGACTACTACTTCAACGTTTCTACCAACGTATCTTTCTGATGCAGCACCGTTCCCTCACATATAGTGTTCTCAACGACGATGACGGTGACACCGAGTAGTAAATTTTTCTTTTTATATATGTAGAAATTTCGTGAGAAAACATGCAAACCTTCCACATGGTGATATTTTCCTGTTAATATTTATAATTAGCAAATGTACACTTAAGTAAGATCGTTTCTTCTTTAATTCACATGGAAAAGAAAATACAGGGTGGCACACAAATTTATTCCAGCCCAATGCTTCCTCCTCAAATATTTACAAAATCATCACAGAAAAATAATTGAAATCAACCAAAGAATTATAGCTAGTTCAGTTAATTATAATTAATTCCTAGACAATTTATTATGTACTAATGAGGCATTTATACTGCACCAGATAGATATTGTGAATTTGGTGGAAATGTATTGAATGTCGTAAATATTGTAATGGGACTATCTCGATGTCATTAATTTAGCTGGAGTAATTTAGATATTAAGAATTTTATCAAAATTGTTTTTCACTTCCTAATTAATATGATCTCCATTTCAGTGGTATTCAAATTCTCGTATAGAAGTTTGTTTTGACGAGATTTGATATGATTATTTGAAATAATAATATTAATAATAATTCTGAGAATGTAAAGGAACTCAGTTGTGTTTTGTAGTAGGATTTATGAGTACAATAATTATACTATGTAAACATGTTACAAAAGGCTGGGCTACACAAAGGGCTCAGCTTGGGCTGTCTGTTAATTTCTAAATTACCTACGAATACGGAGCCCCTGTGGTTACAATGTAATCCCTTGGTTATGATTTGAAAGGTTCTTTGTGTAAACAAAGACAGAACAGAGTCAAGAGAGCTCGAGAATGTGCATAAGAAGGTTTAGCAAGATATATGTTGATAATATTATGTATATTTAGATTTACAGTGTATAGAAAGTGAAAGTTATGGAATATAAGAAGCCGAATCCTGAATATTTAAAGCCGCCCAATATATCCATCCAGGAAAACAATGACGGTTACCTTACCACCAACGCAGATAATAAGCAAAGGAATTAAACGGCTCTGTCAAAGCCTCCCACAACTTCTGTTACAATCTGGTCTCTCTTCTCTCATTAATGTGAAAATTTCTTAATTGGTTAATGTCGGATGTATACTATTCCCCCACCAACACCAGGTTTAAATGAGCCGGCGGATTGAGCAGTTATGACAAAGCTTATGTACAATTTATATTCCATTAAATTAGAAAGACCTGGACAATCGCAAGAATTATTGAGTAATTCAAGGTTTTTGTGAATCAAAAGTCCAGGTTTACTCGTAATTCGTAAAGCCTGGGCTTAAATAATCCAAACGGTGGTTTGGTAATTTCCCCAGCGCAACGCTCTATAATTTTTTGTTGATATTTTTTTTTCAAACTGTCGAAAGCGAAGGATATATATGTTTAAATTAAGAAGGGGATCCAATTTCGAAAGCATTCCATCCATAAGAGTAGTAAGAGGTTAATGAGCGGATTTTTAAAACGATTCGGCTACCCCCCCACCTTCTGGTATAGTCAACGTAACCAATTAGTTGTCAGTTATATAACTGATCCGCAGTATTACATTCTCGGACTCAACCACACCCGCTGTTATATATAAGTGCGATGGTAAATTGAGAAAAAATAATTTTCTCGTAAGGATTAGAGTGGAAAGCGTCGTCATATAAATGTTAGTCAAGAATAATTTTAGTAGCTATGGAACTTTAAAGTAACTCAGGGCTCGGAGGTTACAGAAAAAAAATGAATGCATAAATTGAGTCCTTTCCTTGTGTAAAAACTCATTATACCGGAAAGCAAAGGATGAGGATGCGTTGCGTTGCTTTTATAGTGCAACCAAAATTATTAATTATTATTAATACTACCAAATTGTAAACAATTGAATTGAGGCAATAATAGTAAAAGGAAAGGTCGTACTACCGTACATTGTATTTTCACAAAAATAATAATAATACTAATAATTGTTATATTATTACATCGCTGTAAAAATGTAGATGAGATGACGAGAATGCTTGTAATTTATATGTAGAATAGTATTTACTCAAGTAACTCACATATAATTATCTGATCTGGGCCACTGGAAATTAGCATTTGCACAGGATTCAAACTAATAAGGTGAAAAGCTCAATGTTACTTTTAAAACTGTTTGTGTCAAAGTAAAGCTTGGATCTTACTGTGCTTCTCAATGTATTAATCAAAGAAATTTTATGTGGAATACAGGAGGGTTTGGACAATTTTACTCGGTTTTCTATAAACTGCACTACTTATTGTATATTCATATTACGGATGTAGCTTGTAATTTGAAAAAAACCTTAAAGATACAAAAATGGTGAAGGGATTAGGAGGTGTTTCATCACTTTGCATCATTTTCCACTAGTCCACAAAGTAAATGGTTGACTTACAACTTATATTAAATACTCGCCTCAAATTACTTACGATTCAATAGCAGTGGTAATAATAATTTATTAATGATAATTTGTACGTAGTAGAGTTCTGAATAATTTAGACTACCATTATATTTAAACGTAAGCTAACGCAAATGGTAAAAATCTCCAACCCCAAAATCTTCAAACTTCAATCAAGTGAAACCCGTCACAATTTTTAGATTAATGTTATGTAATAAATGAACTATATGTTATTTTTAGTGTTAAAAAATATTTTCTGTATTTCACCAAACACATCTACAATGGATCATTGAAAATTAAAATACAGCTACATGGTTAATCAAATTACCAAAGTATGTTCCATGTCTAGCAAGGACATTTTCTTGTAAGAGTAATATAAGAATGCAATAAAGGTCATTATATAAAAATCTTGTGTGTACAGATCCAGATCTTATATTGTTTTTGTGTAGTAAAGAACAACATAATTTGTTGTTATATAAAGATTTACTCCTGTAATTTCTAGTTGTAATTATGCACATAGTTTGTACATGTGTAGTGATGTAGTTCGTGTAGAGTAGCACTCCAATCTAATAGAGTTGATATGGTACTTATTGTTAATACTATTTGTAATGTAAAAAATAATTTAGCTCTGTGGCTCATATAAATGATGCATTTCGAGCAGCTTTACTCATTACATTCCAATGAACTTCCATGTAGTGATGGAGACGCATCACGTCTTTTGTGGACTCCAAAAAGAGTAAATCTAGTCGTACAATTGTCAAGCTATACGTCTTGTCTATAAGTGACCACTATGTTAAGCAATTAATGTCATGTTTTTAGGAGCAGGGTTTGTATATATGGCTTCTCTTCCAAAAAGTCCTAAGTCTGTGTCTGCATGTAATTTCCGTCAAGATTTATTGATGTAATGATGTATGTTCTTATTCCATTAATGGCTTTATCCACACAATCCTCGTACCGTTGAGTACAACCGAAATCAGTGGAACGGTAGTATATGTAAGTGGCATTTAAATAAGTTCCACAATGAGCTTTCACTATAACATAATATATTTCCGAGACAAAAATATTTTTCTGCATTTTTATGCTCAACCCTTAATTCTCAAAGAAAATAGGACTACGTTGTATTATTACCAGATTCGTTTTAGTGATCCCCGTAAAAGCGAGTGAATGAATTCCACTACCACAATTATTCTTGGCTGTGAGTTATAGTACACAATAATTAATTGATACGTGTAAACGGATGTTATCGTTACTTCTGCTTAAGTTTTATTTCTCTTTGAAGCACAAAACTCAACGCAAGCATTGTTGCCTCAGGGTGGGGATGTTTGCAAAATGTGCAAAAGTACACGAAAATACTCATTAAAATTAAGGTATAATGTAATCACATTTTTAGCTAGTATTATAAGGTTAAGTAGTAGCTTTAAATGCGTATGATCCCGGATTAACTGTAACTAGAATAATAATAATAAAATTATTATTATTGTGAAATGTAATCATCTTGTTGCAGTATAAATATAAGAATGTAATTTCCAAAGAGACTTTTTTTTTTAAAAATGCTAATTATTACTGATGTTTTTAGAGGCTTTGGCATGTATCAGATTGAAAATCTGCTATCTTAACTAAGGATCCTATTGAACTTCCAATCCTTCGTTTCTGGAGCTTTTATTGTCTGAATTTATAGTAGCAGTATTTATGCAGTTGACTACAACAATTGTCTAATACACTTGGACAACGTATGTATTATTTGTTGTAACAATGTAATAATTATAATTAACGAGTACAACAGTTGTTTGTATTTTTTGGCTGCTAGTAGTGTCGTAATTTATCAAAAATATTTCCAGCACCTGAATTTATTTTTAGACCTTGATTTCACTAGTGGACTTAACCATGGCTAAGTTAACTATAGTTAGTTTAACCATCCAAAAGTGAGCAATTTGACTGCGAAAATGGTTAAGTTAACCATTTTTACTCCGATTTCACACGAAAATAATGGTTAAACTAACCAATGGCTAGT